>SJYT01012712.1:97217-145229 GCA_006410635.1 Cephalophus harveyi
ATAGTAAAAAAAAAAAAAAAAAAATTGCCTGTTTTTTTAAAAATGGGGTAAAGGACCTGAATAGACTTTTTTCCACAGAGTAGATTTGAATAAGTAACAGGTACATGAAAAGGTGCTCACTATGACTAGTCATCAGAGAAATGTAAATCAAAGCCACAATGAATATCACCTCTCATCTGTTAGGATGGCTATTATCAAAAAGACAAGAGGTAACAAGTGTTGGGATGCATGCAGAGAAAAAGGAACCCTTGATGGCTGTTGGTGGGCATGTAAATTGGTGCAAACCTCTGTGGAAAACAATATGAAAGTTCCTCAAAAAATTAAAAATGGAACTATGATAAGATCCAGAAATCCTATTTCTGTGTATATATTCAAAGAAAACAAAAACAGTATCTCAAAGGGATTTCTATATTTCCATGCTTATTGCAGCATTGTTTGCAAAGTCAAGATATGGAAATAACCTAAGTGTATGTCAACTGGTGAATGAGTAAAGAAAATTTGGCATATAAATATGAATATATGTATATATACACACATAGACATATATATGTATATATATTTATGCTTCCCTGGTGGCTCAGAGGTTAAAGCGTCTGCCTCTGATGCGGGAGACTCGGGTTCGATCCCTGGGTCGGGAAGATCCCCTGGAGAAGGAAATGGCAATCCACTCCAGTATTCTTGCCTGGAGAATCCCATGGGTGGAGAAGCCTAGTAGGTTACAGTCCACGGGGTCGCAAAGAGTCGGACACGACTGAGCAACTTCACCTCATATATTTATGCATATATATATATGCACAGGCTTTCCTGGTGGCTGACAGTAAAGATGCCATCTGCAATGTAGAAGACCTGGTTTGAACCCTGGGTTGGGAAGATTCCCTGGAAAAGGGAATGGCTACCAGTATTCTTATCTGGAGAATTCCACGGACAGAAGAGCCTGGCAGGCTACAGTCCATGGGGTCGCAAAGAGTTGGACACTACTGAGCAACCAGCACTTTCACTTCACTTCACACATACATACAGTGGATTATTATTCAATTATAAATAAGAAATCCTGCTATTTGCAACAACATGGATGAAACTATAAGGCATCTTGCTAAATGAAATAAGCCAGACAGAATAAAACAAATACTATAATATTTCTATGTGGAATCTGAAAAAGTCAAATTCAAAGAAACAGTCAGTTAGTGACTGCCATGGGTTATCAGGGTTGGGGAAGTGGGGAAAAGAGATACCTAAATTCTAGGGATCTAATGGACAGCATGGGTATTATGGTTAATAACACTGTATTATGTCCTTGAAATGTGCTAACAAGTAAATCGTAAGTGTTCTTATCAGACACAAAATATTATAACTATGTGAAGTGATGATGTATTAATTACTTTTATTGTAGTAATTATTTCACAATGTATATAGATATAGATCATCATGTTGAGTATCTTAAATATATATGTGAAATTTTAATTCTCAATTATACCTCAGAAAAGATGGGAAAAAATTAAAAGCTGGTAATTTTGTTCATGAGATGATGCATGTGAAAACATTAATTGAAAAATGAAGTGCTATACACATATCAGGGATTATTACCATGAAAATGAACTAAAATGATTATTTCAATTTCCCGAATCCCCAAATAACCACAGTTTTATTAGCTACTTTTCAATCTTCTTCATTCTCCTCCTATCTCCAACTTCACCTCTTTTGCTTCCTCAACCCCAGACTCAGCAGGGGCCTGTTTCCTAATTCAGAAAGAAAATAAAGGTTTTTTACATGAAATTTCTTAAAAGACCACTATAAGCTTAGTCAACTTCTCTTCTCTTTTCAATTATGGCCAGTTTCTCCACAAATTTTCTATTACAGTTTATGCCTAGTCAGAAATGATATGCTACTTGTATTCCTAGATCTTGAAGCTTTCTACCTATAGTGGATTTTCTTAACAGAATTTGAAAATATTCTGGCTCTTTATCATAAATGCAACCTTAGCCAGAATAACAATTAGAATCACTGTGAAAACCACTCTCTAGAAATGTTTCCTGTTCATACACTTTTCTAATTACTCCTTCCATACACTGTCAAACTTCTCTGAACAGTTTTCTATGATTACTGTCTCCAGTTCTCGATTCTCTTCAGCCCCCCATTTAACCCTACCACTGCAGTTACCATGGTCCTCTATGTACAGAGGGCCCAGTTGCCACCAGACTGCCATAAAGAATAAAACTTGTGATAGACAACAAAATCTCTTCAGTTCACATCTCATTTGGCTTCTAAAAAGCCTTTGACACAGTCTTCTTGTTTTCTATCCTTTGCCTTTAGGGAAGGGGAAGAAGTAGGTATCCGCCTTTCTCAATCAAAACACAAAAGAACCAAACTCTACTTGGCCACAATAGAGATATCAGAGAGAAAAATAGACATTTCACTCCTATTTTTACACATAAATAAATTGAAAAGCTTAATTCACTTTCTCAAGATTACAAAATGTGTGAATAGCTGAGATTCAAGTCCTTTTGCTGTCTGAGTCCAACTCAGCTATGGCTTCTAAGTTGTATGGCATGATTTTAGATTTACCAAAACTTTATTATACTTGTACTCAGCAATCTTCAGAATCCCAGTAACTCCTATTTTTACAAAAAGACTATCAATTTGTATAAATAATGAATAAATTAAAAATTTCAAAAATCTATTATAACAATTAACCATAGTATCAAGTCATCTCAAGGAGGATATGTCCAATAAAGCTACTGGTTAGTTAATTAAGCATTTATTGATGTGCTATGGAATAAAAACTACTCATTCATATAAACTTATCTTGTTGCTATGGTAAGTAACACTTGGCCATGAAGTAGGAAGCTAATTCTTGAATTGTATTAAGCTACTTTTGGAGAAGGAAATGGCAACCCACTCTAGTATTTTTGCCTGGAGAATTCCATGGACAGAGGAGCCTGGCAGGCTACAGTCTATGGGGTTGCAAGAGTCGGACACGACTAAGTGACTAAGCTCATACTAAGCTACTTTACAAAATGCACAGCAAGATTCCGAAGAGAGCCATCTGTCACAAATGTAATCTCAGTGGTTAAAGATGGACATTTTTCACAAATTGATAATGCTCTGATTCTGGAGTAATTTTGATACTCAGATATTAGATAGGCTTTTAAAGATTATAATAACTCCTAAGGTCCAATACCATNTCATACACTTTTCTAATTACTCCTTCCATACACTGTCAAACTTCTCTGAACAGTTTTCTATGATTACTGTCTCCAGTTCTCGATTCTCTTCAGCCCCCCATTTAACCCTACCACTGCAGTTACCATGGTCCTCTATGTACAGAGGGCCCAGTTGCCACCAGACTGCCATAAAGAATAAAACTTGTGATAGACAACAAAATCTCTTCAGTTCACATCTCATTTGGCTTCTAAAAAGCCTTTGACACAGTCTTCTTGTTTTCTATCCTTTGCCTTTAGGGAAGGGGAAGAAGTAGGTATCCGCCTTTCTCAATCAAAACACAAAAGAACCAAACTCTACTTGGCCACAATAGAGATATCAGAGAGAAAAATAGACATTTCACTCCTATTTTTACACATAAATAAATTGAAAAGCTTAATTCACTTTCTCAAGATTACAAAATGTGTGAATAGCTGAGATTCAAGTCCTTTTGCTGTCTGAGTCCAACTCAGCTATGGCTTCTAAGTTGTATGGCATGATTTTAGATTTACCAAAACTTTATTATACTTGTACTCAGCAATCTTCAGAATCCCAGTAACTCCTATTTTTACAAAAAGACTATCAATTTGTATAAATAATGAATAAATTAAAAATTTCAAAAATCTATTATAACAATTAACCATAGTATCAAGTCATCTCAAGGAGGATATGTCCAATAAAGCTACTGGTTAGTTAATTAAGCATTTATTGATGTGCTATGGAATAAAAACTACTCATTCATATAAACTTATCTTGTTGCTATGGTAAGTAACACTTGGCCATGAAGTAGGAAGCTAATTCTTGAATTGTATTAAGCTACTTTTGGAGAAGGAAATGGCAACCCACTCTAGTATTTTTGCCTGGAGAATTCCATGGACAGAGGAGCCTGGCAGGCTACAGTCTATGGGGTTGCAAGAGTCGGACACGACTAAGTGACTAAGCTCATACTAAGCTACTTT
Source organism: Cephalophus harveyi (assembly GCA_006410635.1). NCBI lineage: Eukaryota > Metazoa > Chordata > Mammalia > Artiodactyla > Bovidae > Cephalophus > Cephalophus harveyi. Next base: position 101,375 of record SJYT01012712.1, read on the forward strand.
ACAAAATGCACAGCAAGATTCCGAAGAGAGCCATCTGTCACAAATGTAATCTCAGTGGTTAAAGATGGACATTTTTCACAAATTGATAATGCTCTGATTCTGGAGTAATTTTGATACTCAGATATTAGATAGGCTTTTAAAGATTATAATAACTCCTAAGGTCCAATACCATCTGTCACAGGCATCAGTGGCTAAAGGAAACTAGAAGTGGCACATAACATAATATAACACAGATCAGCTATAGTTAAAGAATGTAATATTTAGAGAATAATCCCTGGGTTGGGAAGATCCCCTGGAGAAGGAAATGGCAACCCACTCCAGTATCCTTGCCTGGAAAATCTCATGGACAGAGGAACCTGGTGGATTGCAGTCCATGGGATCGCAAAGAGTCGGGCACGACTGAGCGACTAACACACAGATGAGAATATAGTCTGATAAAAGCAGTGTCCAAGAGAAAAACACAATGGCAACCCACTCCAGTATCCTTGCCTGGAAAATCTCATGGACAGAGGAACCTGGTGGATTGCAGTCCATGGGATCGCAAAGAGTCGGGCACGACTGAGCGACTAACACACAGATGAGAATATAGTCTGATAAAAGCAGTGTCCAAGAGAAAAACACACACAGCTGGTGATACGTGCCAGGTAGAGCTCCAGTATGAGGTACGTATATATGTAAAGCTCTATGAATTTCTTAACATGATCAATTCCAGGGCCTTCTACTAGAACCATTTTCCAAACTACTTGCCCTTTACCTTGTTGCATTAGTTGGATATCATTTCCCTTGAAATAGTTAGTAAAGGAAAGTTCAATGTATCCTTTTAAAAAGTCAAGTAGAGTTTATATAATTAAACCAATTCTATAAATACTTACAAGTCAATAGTGAAAAGTATATAACAGAGATTAAAATATCAGCTTTGTTGCTGATCAAGCCTAGGCTGGAGAAAAAGACTTAGTGTAGTAAAAAATGTTTTCTTCTTAAGGCTGAAATTCATCCATTCATTGGCTGAATCCTGAAACCCAATTTTCTGATGATGCCATAACCGAAATACTAGCTTACCAACACAGGCAGATCTCTGCTTGTCATAAGAACATTTAACGAGGGAAGACAATGCTTCCAGAGTGACCAAGAAGTTCATAAGGACCCGAGACGGAAGCAGTGCACTCAGCCTACTGCTAGGACCTCAGGGAAGTCCTGCATGATGCTGGCTGACACCTGCTTCAATCGGTATCAAAGTCCATGCAACTTCAGACACAAAGTGTGGGTAATTCATAATGTTCCCTGGGTGCTGCTTGGGAACAAGGGGGCTTGCCCAGAAAAGATAAAGACAAATAGAGACTCCTCTGAAGATAGACAGATGCCTATATCCCTTAATTTATCATTTTTGTCCCACTTAATGAAGATAGCCTCCTTTAAAACTTAATACAATCTGGAGGGTCTTGATCTATGAATCATATTCATTTGAATTTTTCCTTCCTTTAATCTTTGCGCTGTCTCCATAAAATTCCCTACATATCCATGTAGACAGGATACCAATTCCATTAACTCTATATAATTGTTCAGAAAAGAAATGAACAATTGATGATAGATGTCAATTCTTCTGTTAGCTTATCTGGTGCAAAATGAAGTTGAAAAAATATGTGCCTTTGGATTATGAATGATGTGGAAAGTCTAATCTTGGAGAAGTAAGCCTCTACCATTACAAAATTAATTTTGTCCTTGAATTATCCAAACTGCTATCCAAGTTACACACTAGAGAGGGGTCAGGTGGATGCAGTCAGAGGGCCACCCTTTTGGGCTATGTCTAGGGCATTGATATCCTGCTTTCAATACTCAGAAGATTAATGAAAATGGAGGGGAGAAAGCCTCAGCATCTGTGAGTACCACAGGTCAACAGAGAGTGTGGGTGAGGCTCTGAGGAGAGAGACCAAGAAGTAAGGGTTAACATGGCCCAGCCAACTTCCTGCAGGCTGGCCTTCTGCAAAATTACACCGGAAACCAGTTCTTGCCAAATGCTGGAGGCAAACAATCCTAGTCAAGCTGAGATGGCAACTCAGAACAAAGGTCCTGTTAGAGCTGCAAACCCCAGACCTCTAATCATGCAAGCAGAAGGGCCCCAATCAAAAAATGCTGAAGAAGCAGGAAAACGGATGGAGGACAAGCTCTGGCACTCCATGCTGCTGCCGTCAAACAGGGCTCAGACACAGGGCCTTGAATGTGGCTGTTTAAGGACTGGCACTTCTTCAATAGTGTTGCTTAAAAACCACATGGCTGAATGCCTGTATCAGAATTTGACGGCTAGCCCAGATTTTGATGGGCAACCAAGTACCTGTAGCCCCAGAAAATGTTATTTCAGATGATTTGGTCTTGCCACCTAGACATTCGCCTTTCTATGTTCAACAGATACAATTTTTCCCAGTGGTGGTAGAAACATAAATGGGTACAGATAAAACAAATTTAATGTAATAAAATTTAGCATTATACAGCAAAGCTGTAGTATGTATTTTGACCCAGACTTTCAACTTTCAGAAATTTATCATATATGCATATTTACTTGTATGCAGAATATTTGTACATTCACAATACCACTAATTTTCATAGCAACACATTATAAAGAATCTAAATTTTCATCAACATGGTGTGTGTTGTGTATATATATACATATATATGTGTTTTATATAATTTATCACCACCTTCACTCCTATCAGCTCTTCTGTGAGCCTTTTTCCCTTCCTTTCTAGTGACAACCCATTACACTCCAATCTCAAACTTTTTAAAAATAATATTACTTTCAGAATCCAGATGTTTGATGGTATTAACTAAGAAATTTGTTTGCCATCATATAGACTAGGTAACTCCCCAATATTACCCACTGCATTCAAACATCAGTAACCACGTGTTAAAACTGTACAGTCAGTTCTGCCATATGCTTACTTTGAAAATACAAATTTGTTCCAAATGATTGATATATTCGGGAACTATGTGAGCATAACACACATTTTGTATTTGATTATGCACAAACTCGTTTGTGATAAATACTAGATGAACACAGAAAACTACACTCTGTTGAACAGAACCATACAGGAATGCACAAACACCCATCCTGACTTCAAATTTTTAATAACTATTATCTACTCATTACACAGCCTATTTTAATAACAAATTTAACAAATATTTATTACACTCTAAGTAGAGTGGTAGACACTAGTGACCAAGAATACTGTATGGTCATTATATTCAAACAGATACAAAAATCTCTTAAAAATATTTTTAGTAATAGTTATAAATTATAACTGTATTAACTGCTATAGAAGAAAAGTACATTATATGAAAATGTGTTGCATGAAGTTCTAACCTAACTTGGGTGAAAGTCCACATGGAACAACAGAAAACCCTGAGAGCCAAAGCAATCCTGATTTCAAGCTACATTATAAATCTATAGTAACCAAAATAGTATGGTACCACCATAAAAGCAGACACATAGTTCAACTGAATCAAGAGCCCAGAATAAAACCCCATATACATGGTCAATGAATCTTTGAAAAGAGCACCAAGAACATGCAATAAGAAAAGGGTAGTCTTTTCAGTACATAATGCAGGGAAAACTGGATATCAGCGGGAGAAAAAAATAAAAAGGCTATCTAATACCACTCACAAAAATTAGTTCAAAATTAATTAAATGCTGAATGTAAGACTTGAAAACATAAAAGTTTCATAAGTAAACATAAGGGAAAACTTCCTTGACATTGGTCTTGGAAATGATTTTTTCAAATGACAACAAAAGCACAAGAAAAGCAAAAATAAATGCGACTATATCACACTAAAAATCTTCTGCACAGATTTTTAGAAAAAAAACAATGAAATGAAAAAGCAACCTAGGAAATACAAAAAAAAACCATTTCCAAACCATATTTCTGATAAGAGGTTAAGTATCCAAAATATATAATGAATTCATAGAACTCAATAGTAAAAAAAAAAAAAAAGAAAAAATTGCCCGTTTTTTAAAAATGGGGTAAAGGACCTGAATAGACTTTTTTCCACAGAGTAGATTTAAATAAGTAACAGGTACATGAAAAGGTGCTCACTATGACTAGTCATCAGAGAAATGTAAATCAAAGCCACAACGAATATCACCTCTCATCTGTTGGGATGGCTATTATCAAAAAGACAAGAGGTAACAAGTGTTGGGATGCATGCAGAGAAAAAAGAACCCTTGACAGCTGTTGGTGGGCATGTAAATTGGTGCAAACCACTGGAAAACAATATGAAAGTTCCTCAAAAAATTATAAATGGAACTATGATAAGATCCAGAAATCCCATTTCTGTGTATATATTCAAAGAAAACAAAAACAATATCTCAAAGGGATTTCTATATTTCCATGCTTATTGCCGCATTGTTTGCAAAGTCAAGATATGGAAATAACCTAAGTGTAGGTCAACTGGCGAATGATTAAAGAAAATTCGGCATATAAATATGAATATATGTATATATACACACATAGACATATATATGCATATATATTTATGCATATACATATATGCACAGGCTTTCCTGGTGGCTGACAGTAAAGAAGCCATCTGCAATGTAGAAGACCTGGTTTGAACCCTGGGTTGGGAAGATTCCCTGGAAAAGGGAATGGCTACCAGTATTCTTATCTGGAGAATTCCACGGACAGAGGAGCCTGGCAGGCTACAGTCCATGGGGTCGCAAAGAGTTGGACACTACTGAGCAACCAGCACTTTCACTTCACTTCACACATACATACAGTGGATTATTATTCAGTTATAAATAAGAAATCCTGCTATTTGCAACAACATGGATGAAACTATAAGGCATCTTGCTAAATGAAATAAGCCAGATAGAATAAAACAAATACTATAATATTTCTATGTGGAATCTGAAAAAGTCAAATTCAAAGAAACAGTCAGTTAGTGACTGCCATGGGTTATCAGGGTTGAGGAAGTGGGGAAAAGAGATACCTAAATTCTAGGGATCTAATGGACAGCATGGGTATTATGGTTAATAACACTGTATTAAGTCCTTGAAATGTGCTAACAAGTAAATCGTAAGTGTTCTTATCAGACACAAAATATTATAACTATGTGAAGTGATGATGTATTAATTACTTTTATTGTAGTAATTATTTCACAATGTATATAGATATAGATCATCATGTTGAGTATCTTAAATATATATGTGAAATTTTAATTCTCAATTATACCTCAGAAAAGATGGGAAAAAATTAAAAGCTGGTAATTTTGTTCATGAGATGATGCATGTGAAAACATTAATTGAAAAATGAAGTGCTATACACATATCAGGGATTATTACCATGAAAATGAACTAAAATGATTATTTCAATTTCCCGAATCCCCAAATAACCACAGTTTTATTAGCTACTTTTCAATCTTCTTCATTCTCCTCCTATCTCCAACTTCACCTCTTTTGCTTCCTCAACCCCAGACTCAGCAGGGGCCTGTTTCCTAATTCAGAAAGAAAATAAAGGTTTTTTACATGAAATTTCTTAAAAGACCACTATAAGCTTAGTCAACTTCTCTTCTCTTTTCAATTATGGCCAGTTTCTCCACAAATTTTCTATTACAGTTTATGCCTAGTCAGAAATGATATGCTACTTGTATTCCTAGATCTTGAAGCTTTCTACCTATAGTGGATTTTCTTAACAGAATTTGAAAATATTCTGGCTCTTTATCATAAATGCAACCTTAGCCAGAATAACAATTAGAATCACTGTGAAAACCACTCTCTAGAAATGTTTCCTGTTCATACACTTTTCTAATTACCCCGTACACTGTTAAAATTCGCTGAACAGTTTTCTAAGCTTACTGTCTCCAGTTCTCGATTCTCTTCAGCCCCTCATTTAACCCTACCACTGCAGTTACCATGGTCCTCTACGTACAGAGGGCCCAGTTGCCACCAGACTGCCATAAAGAATAAAACCTATGATAGACAACGAAATCTCTTCAGTTCACATCTCATTTGGCTTCTAAAAAGCCTTTGACACAGTCTTCTTGTTTTCTATCCTTTGCCTTTAGGGAAGGGGAAGAAGTAGGTATCTACCTTTCTCAATCAAAACACAAAAGAACCAAACTCTACTTGGTCACATTAGAGATATCAGAGAGAAAAATAGACATTTCACTCCTATTTTTACACATAAATAAATTGAGAATTGCAAAGCTTAATTCACTTTCTCAAAATTACAAAATGTGTGAATAGCTGAGATTCAAGTCCGTTTGCTGTCTGAGTCCAACTCAGCTATGTCTTCTAAGTTGCACGGCATGATTTTAGATTCACCAAAACTTTATTATACTTGTACTCAGCAATCTTCAGAATCCCAATAACTCCTATTTTCACAAAAAGACTATCAATTTGTATAAATAATGAATAAATTAAATTTTTAAAAAATCTATTATAACAATTAACCATAGTATCAAGTCATCTCAAGGAGGATATGTCCAATAAAGCTACTGGTTAGTTAATTAAGCATTTATTGATGTGCTATGGAATAAAAACTACTCATTCATATAAACTTATCTTGTTGCTATGGTAAGTACCACCTGGCCATGAAGTAGGAAGCTAATTCTTGAATTGTACTAAGCTACTTTTGGAGAAGGAAATGGCAACCCACTCTAGTAATTTTGCCTGGAGAATTCCATGGACAGAGGAGCCTGGCCGGCTACAGTCGATGGGGTCACAAGAGTTGGACACAACTAAGTAACTAAGCTCACACTAAGCTACTTTACAAAATACACAGCAAGATTTCGAAGAGAGCCATCTGTCACAAATGTAATCTCAGTGGTTAAAGGATGGACATTTTTCACAAATTGATAATGCTCTGGTTCTGGAGTAGTTTTGATACTCAGATATTAGATAGGCTTTTAAAGATTATAATAACTCCCAAGGTCCTATACCATCTGTCACAGGCATCAGTGGCTAAAGGAAACTAGAAGTGGCACATAATATAACACAGATCAACTATGTTTAGAGAATATAATATTTAGAGAATATAGTCTGATAAAAGCAGCGTCCAAGAGAAAAACACACACAGCTGGTGATACATGCCAGGCAGAGCTCCAGAATGAGGTACGTATAGCTCTATGAATTACTTAACATGATCAGTTCCAGGGCCTTCCACTAGATCCACTTTCCAAACTACTTGCCCTTTATCTTGTTGCATTAGTTTGATATCATTTCTCTTGAAATAGTTAGTAAAGGAAAGTTCAATGTATCCTTTTAAAAAGTCAAGTAGAGTTTATATAATTAAACCAATTCTATAAATACTTACAAGTCAATAGTGAAAAGTATATAACAGAGATTAAAATATCAGCTTTGTTGCTGATCAAGCCTAGGCTGGAGAAAAAGACTTAGTGTAGTAAAAAATGTTTTCTTCTTAAGGCTGAAAGTCATCCATTCATTGGCTGAATCCTGAAACCCAATTTTCTGATGATGCCATAACCGAAATACTAGCTTACCAACACAGGCAGATCTCTGCTTTGTCATAAGAACATTTAACGAGGGAAGACAATGCTTCCAGAGTGACCAAGAAGTTCATAAGGACCTGAGACGGAAGCAGTGCACTCTTAGCCTACTGCTAGGACCTCAGGGAAGTCCTGCATGATGCTGGCTGACACCTGCTTCAGTCGGTATCAAAGTCCATGCAACTTCAGATACAAAGTGTGTGTAATTCATAATGTTCCCTGGGTGCTGCTTGGGAACAAGGGGGCTTGCCCAGAAAAGATAAAGACAAATAGAGACTCCTCTGAAGACAGACAGATGCCTATATCCCTTCCCATGTCAGTCAGCTCTTAATACAATGTGATATATTTTAATAAAGCACAGAAGTTTACTTTTTGAAAAGAAGAAGATGCTGTCGTCTTAGAGTGGAGTGGCTTCATGGTTTATTAAGCCAGAGAGAACTATTTGTCTTCTCAATTCTGAAAGGCCCAGGAGCTCAGAGGTCAAACTTCCCTCTTTCATCAGGGGTTCCTCATACAACAAAGCAATATCAGTTCCACAAGGCAACTATAAATAAAGCTCCTAATAGGTTTCCTGAATTCCATAAACAACACAGAATTTTTTAAATAAAAAACAGATTTTAATATCTGTCTGATCTCACTTTTGCAGCTTTTTTATGATCTTAGGGGGAAAATACTTGATGTATACTGTCAGCAATTTCTAAAACTCTGGCTCCAGACATCAGTAAACAACAACGGCCTTAGACATGCAGCAACAGACTCATTGCTAGAAAGTCCAGCCTGGGAAAAGTTCTCTTTTCCCGAAAGAACTTTTAGCCTGGTACTCTGATATACTCTTTTCTCAGGACACTTCTTTATACACTTATAACCTTGTCTTCCTTTAACTTAAATTCTTAAAGGAATGGAATATTTTTTCATTTTATAGCAAGAATAATAAAATCTTTTAAAGTAAGAATCAAAGAAATAAAGAAAAATTAAATCAGCAGGCCAAACCATTTATTTAATAATTGCTGTATTGATACTGCATTTGGCCATCTGATTCCTGCTACATGGGACAGAAATGGAGAAATAAACTATTGTGTTTCTCTTATCAAAACTGATGATAAAGTCTGGCTCTAGGGAGTTGTTCTACTATCAACTCTTAAAGTAATTTAGAAATCAGAAGTCTACCTTTAGTTTGTTGTCTGACAGAATCACTCTTGTTAAGATGCGCTAAATGTTACACTCTTGTCTTTGTCAAAGTTATTTACAAAAACTACCTATATGTATACATATATCTCCTCCCTCTTGAGCTAATTCACTTTGTTGTATGGTAGGAACTAACACTATAAAGCAATTATACTCCAATAAAAAATAAATTATTAAATAAAAGGAAAAAAGTACCTAGACAAAAAGAGATTATTTCCTCTCAATAATCAGTATGCTACCAAGTGTTTAGTATTCAATGATAAAGACAGGGATTATTAAATTCTAGATCATGAAAGTCTTTTTATGAGGATGGTATTATAAATCAGTATGAATCCTTGAGTTTGGAAGTCAACTAATTGGAAACTGATGACATTCCATTATCTATACTGTGTATTCATATACCATTAACCACATTTCTCAGCCATATTCCATTGCCACTGGATTATCTTGAAACTGTTTTAATGACGTTACTAGGGCTTCAGTTTGCAAGGTTAGTTAGCATTGCTGAAATTAGAATTTCATAAGAAGGAAAAACATTTGCTCTATTGAAAGAAAAACGTACATAAGGGGAAAGACAATTCCTAAAGGAGTAAGATTCTAACATATGGCTAGTTGATATTGGTACTGTTTCTCTTGAAATCTCCAGATTCAGAGAATATTTTTGCAGAGAGGTATCTTAGAGATATGTAGACTACCTCCTCAATTAATCAGATGAAAAAAGAAAAAAAATATTGAAGCACAGAGAGGTTAAGTGCCTTGCCCAATGCTGCATAAGCAACTAGTAGGAAAATCCAGACTAGAATTCACATCCCTGTATTGAGAACCAATATCCTTCCTGCTGCAGAATTATCAACTCCTCCCAACCGCAAAACACTGAAAGACAAATCTATCTCCCTAAAATGATCCCATTCAACTCAAATTCAAGCAGAGGGGACTCCTGATTGTCTATTCCTTTCTTTCAAGTTTTAAATTGCATGCATACTCTAATAACGGTAAAAAGAAAATTTTTAAAGAGCATCAGGATTTAGTCTTGGAAGCTCCCAAATTTTTAAACTGAATATAATTAAAAATTAATATACTATGTTCTTTGCAACTGGACAAGATCAATATATTCTCTTTAATGAGTAAAAGAAGACATAAAGATAACAGTGATAACTTATTCAATGATTTTTATAAAATTAACTTAAGTAATCCAATGGCTCAATCAATGTGATTAATCAATTTCAATAATCATTGGAGCAACTAAAATGGATTAGTTACAACATATATGTAGCCTTTCATTATATTTCTTCATGTCACTGTTCCTTGGTATTGTGCATATGCCATCTGCATCCCACTCCAATATTCTTGCCTGGAAACTCCCATGGATGGAGGAGCCTGGTAGGCTGCAGTCCATGGGGTCGCTGAGTCAGACACGACTGAGCGACTTCATTTTCACTTTCATGCACTGGAGAAGGAAATGGCAACCCACTCCAGTGTTCTTGCCTGGAGAATCCCAGGGATGGCGGAGCCCAATGAGCTGCCATCTGTGAGGTCACACAGAGTCGGACACGACTGAAGCGACTTAGCAGCAGCAGCAGCAACTGTACTTATCACATTGGTTTGTACATTTTTGCTACTTTCATCACACTATAAAAAAGAAAATAATATTTATATAGTTGTCTTATGTAATATTTTCTGTTTTATTTTGCTTAAAATATTTGCTGATTACCTACCTCATTTGAGGCACCATATTAGCTACTAAGATTTTGGGTTTGTCAGGGAGATATACAGAACATTTTTATTTATAATATCATTACTGTGATAAAGGTATGCACAGGAAGTACTGAGGAGGACCATGTAGGGTTTAGGGGTTATGACAAAATTAGTAATTACATATGAGATGAATATAAGGAAATACAAGGTAGCTAGGTAAGTAAATATAGGGAAAGTGGAAAGAAGAGTGTTCTAGGGAGAGAAAACATGCCAAAATGGAAAGAGGCATGGAAAGTCATTATATGATGCAAAGTTGGGTGGCTGAGAAAGGTAAAAAATTGTCAGCAATATCAGAACAGTTGTTATCAAATTTTGGTGAATACCAGAGTCACCTTAGAAATAATAAAACATGCAGAAGACTATGTAAGTGGATTCGGTATTTTATCAAGTCCTCAGGTAATTCCGATACATATCAAAGTTTGAGAACCATTTTTATTAGAGCATACAGTGCTAAATGAAGAAGGTTTGTGAAAGGACAACTTAGAAAAACCAATCTCCATATTTAAAAGTAGTATACCAATAGCTGGAGTAGGAAATTACAACCTACTCCAGTATTCTTGCCTGGAAAATTCCATGGACAGAGGAGCCTGGCAGGCTATAGTCCATGGGGTCACAAAGAGTCAGACATGACTGAGCGACTGAGCATGCACACACATACCTATAGTATCCTTTGGTAGTAGGCAGGGACATAAATATTGTTGAATTTTAGATTAATTAATGTCAACAGTCAGAGAAGGCAATGGCACTCCACTCCAGTACTCTTGCCTGGAAAATCCCATGGATGGAGGAGCCTGATGGACTGCAGTCCATGGGGTCGTGAAGAGTCGGACACGACTGAGCGACATCACTTTCACGCATTGGAGAAGGAAATGGCAACCCACTCCAGTGTTCTTGCATGGAGAATCCCAGGGATGGGGGAGTCTGGTGGGCTGCCGTCTCTGGGGTCGCACAGAGCCGGACACGACTGAAGCGACTTAGCAGCAGCAGCAGCAATGCCAACAGTAAATAAAATATATTTGAGATGGAAAAACTAATAGAAAAAAAGGAAATAATGGGCTATTAAAGGCTATGAAAGAGGATAGGGTGGGGTTATGGAGATGAGGTAATAAAGTATTGCAGCCATATTAAGTCATCAGCTTGCATCTGGTAAAATTCAAGACAGTTCCATTTTCATTCCAATCCCAAAGAAAGGCAATGCCAAAAATTGCTCAAACTACTGCACAATTGCACTCATCTCACACGCTAGGAAAGTAATGCTCAAAACTCTCCAAGCCAGGCTTCAGCAATACGTGAACCGCGAACTTCCAGACATTCAAGCTGGTTTTAGAAAAGGCAGAGGAACCAGAGATCAAATTGCCAACATCCACTGGATCATCAAAAAAGCCAGAGAGTTCCAGAAAAACATCTATGTCTGCTTTATTGACCATGCCAAAGCCTTTGACTGTGTGGATCACAATAAACTGTGGAAAATTCTGAGAGAGATGGGAATACTAGACCACCTGACCTGCCTGTTGAGAAACCTGTATGCAGGTCAGGGAGCAACAGTTAGAACTGGACGTGGAACAACATACTGGTTCCAAATAGGAGAAGGAGTACGTCAAGGCTGTATATTGTCACCCTGCTTATTTAACTTCTATGCAGAGTACATCATGAGAAATGCTGGGCTGGAAGAAGCACAAGCTGGAATCAAGATTGCCAGAAGAAATATCAGTAACCTTATCCATATACAGAAGTAATTCTACCTAACTGAGACTTGACAAACCAAAGAAATCTATTAACTTAATCACGTGTGATACTACCAATCTGATTTCCAACATGTAACATTAGGATGGTTCTTTGACATATGTCCAGAAAAGTAAATGGGCAGTAAAATTTTATCCCCTGAAGAAAGGATAGGCTACCCACTCCAGTATTCTTGGGCTTCCCTGGCAGCTCAGAAGGTAAAGAATCCACCTGCAGTGTGGGAGACCTGGCTTCAATACCTCAGTTGGGAAAATTACCTGAAGGAGGGCATGGCAACCCACTCCAGTGTTCTTGCCTGGAGGATTCCATGGACAGAGGAGCCTGGCAGGCTACAGTCCATGGGGTTGCAAAGAGTTGGACATGACTGAGAGACTAAGCATAGCATGTCACAGTAATATTTTGAGTATATTAAACATTGTCAGAGAAATAGAGTATATGTCAATAACTAATGGTCCCTTAGTTAACACTGAGATGAATTTTATTGTGGGGAATCTGCCTTTTCACAGCTTGCCTAAAATAGATTTCGTGACTATTGAATACTGTTTGGATAAGTCATTGTTCACTAATTAAGTGTATCCATAAAGATTTGGTTTCCTCAAAGCTTTAATACTTCAGAGAAGATAACTAACTGATATCAGTTGTCTAGTTAATAGAGAAATATATAACCCATTGTAAAGTTAATAGACTGTGTCCTGGTATAAGAATTATCTCTTATGAGTTAATCTTTGTGTATCCCCAAGATTTTGGTCAAATTGGGATCAACTGATAAAGCGAAGTAAATCTGAGAAACAAAAATTAAATGCACCATGAACTATCACCTCCACAAAACTTTCTGGAGAGCTGCTGACCACCGAATTTGGACATCTTGACTGTTTAACAAGTATTACTACTAAACTGCCATTTGGGACCGGCACATGACTTAGAAGTGTGGAGAATTATGCATGACGCTAAGAAACAACAGTTACCTGGAAGATGCAGGTCATATCTAAAGACATTTTAACTTTTTTTTAACCTTCTCCCTTAAAGATAAAAAACTGGCAACTAGGTTCTTTCCCTGGTCCACTATTTTTTCACCTCTATCAACATCAGACATATATATACACAAAAAAGCGTATATACGCCTAATCATGTATATCTTTATAGAATTAGAAAACATTCTATTTCTAATAATATCATTTTTACTTGCATTAAAAAATAAAAGCACATTTTAGCATAGATACTAATTTTTTTACACCCCAAGGCTGAAAACTTTTGTCAGTAAATAATATTTGTTTTGTTTTTTGCACTTTAAGTAGTTCAAAGAATTTTTAATGACAGACAGCAGGTTTTATGGATTTTGTAGTAAATTCTAACATTTCACAAAACTGTATTTCTCAGGATACTAAAAATCAATCATTTATAATCCTTTACAAGCTCTTATACAGAATAGGACTTGTGTATAGATATATAACTGCTCATTCTATGTTATGTAAGAATCGCTGTGCTAGTTTTATCAGCTTTCTCTATAACAAAGACATTTGAATGAAACTGCAAATATCAATTATACAATTTGATGATGACTCTTTTTGTTTGATTTATAATTTTATTCCACTATCTGCATGTTCAACTTTTCAGTCTGCTGGGTAGTATGTATTTCACATTTGTAAATTCAATTCTGTCAATTTCTGTGTGTGTGTGTGTGTTTTCAAATAAGAATCTTAAGGTAGAAATACAAATCTCCTTGGGAGTATTTAATTTTCTTATAAGATCCTTTTAAATAAAAATCTTAAATTTATTTTTAATTAAATAAAACTTCTTTCTCGGTAGCATTTTTTCCCCATTTTCCTTTTTTTATAAATGAGTCTTATTCCATCACATTAACATTCTGGCACATCTCTAAGTATAAGGAAGACTACAGTTCTTTCTTTGCTTCATATTTAGAAACTATTTTTAGATGTTGGGTTTTACATGCATCTTTCTTTTTCTAAGTGATCCTTTCATCTAAAATCAGAGAAAAATTTTCAAGCTAATGTTGCCTAGCAAAAAAATAACGGGGAATGAAACACTTAACATCAAATGAGTAGCAGAAAACATTTTATTGGATGGAAAATGATCAGGACCCATGTTAGAAAATCAGGAGAACACGTTTCAGATCTTCTAAAAGTACACCGTGTTTGGATATATTGACCGTTTCTCTTGGGGGATGCAGGTTTTTAAGTTCCAAAATGAAATAACTAAGCAAAATATTCTGAAATTGAAAATCTCTTTTAACAAAGATCAGTTTTAAATTTCTGGATTTAGACATTCCCTTCTGCATTCTAGATACTTACTGCTTCTCTTATTTCCAAATATTTCACATTATTGAAGGTTCACATTATTCTCAAACATGACATAGCAGTTCTCCTAGGGATGGGGCAGGCTCAGAAATCAAAGACTGCGCATATGGACTAGAACAAGGGGAAGATAAAAATTATCTGCCTGCATCTAGGGATATTTTAGTCTAACTAAATGCCTCTACACTGCTGAAGTTAGATTTCTTTCTAGTTTATAGTCATTTTCTAAGCCACTGCTTCACATCTTTTAGTTCAAAGTATAGTTTCAATCAACTTTATAGCTGGTGGGTAGCCCACTGAAGACCCTTGGCAGAACAGAATGGGATCAAAGAAATGTATGGTGGAAGGACATAGCACAGTGATCAATAGTTTTAACAAAGAAATGAAACTGGGACAAGAGAAATTGTCTAAAGTTTGTTCAGTTTAATTTCCTGGATGAAATTTCTGATGGCAAATGAATTCAATGTCATCATTATCAATGCACTTTTTAAAAAGTCCCCCAGGTTCAATATGCAACCTAAGTTTCAAATCAGAACATAAATTAAATTAATGGTACCCTTTCTCATTGCATTACTTTGATTTAAGTAGGATCTGAAATATTTCTTACAGCAGATAATCCTAGTTCATCTTCTCAATGTGCAAACAAAACAGTTCTTTGGTCAGCCTACAGCAAGTGACACTTTTATGGTCATCATACATTATTCAACTCATGTATCTTTGTTCAAATATTAAATCATTCCCTATTACTTAGCACAAAATAGATGTTGGCTTTATTTTGACTGTAGAATGGCAAGTTAATATAAGGAAGTTCAGTTATTAATTCTCCTGACAGGTGTCTCACTTCCAAAGGAAAGCAGAACACTTTTCAAAACATATTTCAAATGCGTTATATCAGTCTCTGAAAGTGCTATCTCCTTAATTTAAGGCAATCATTTCAATGACCATTTGTCAGCTCTCCTTCTGTGGAAAGTTTAGTGACATCCGTTAAGCCTACACACTGCCCTGTGTCCTTCTTGCATATGTTTCTCTGACCTCATTCTGTCCTATCAAGGGTCTTCAATGGTTATCTAGCAGGGTACAGCAATTGAAGAGACAAGTATAAAGTCGACCAAAACATTTATGTGCTTCAAGGAAACAGGAATCAACAAGCATTTTCTCCTAGAGAAAAAATGATCCTATCACTTTTGTCTCCCACTTATTTTAGGCTTAATTAAATCTAGGAGAAAGGGATAACTACAACCTAACTCATGGCATTATTTGACACTGAAGTGAAAAAGTATAAAAAGTCCTTCTTCCTGTAACAGAAAAGAAAATCATGAACAAATTTGAGGCATGGTGGCCTCATACAGCAAAGACATTCCCCTAAAACCGGGCTACTCAGCATTCAAGACATTCTTCAGTTTTAAAAACTGACTTAAAAATACTCGCTGCAACATTTAATGGCATCCTTTATTTTGCAGAAGCTCCTCAAAACACCAGAACAAAGCACATTTTTAGTACTAATTCTCAAGTATATTGTTTTTACTCATCATGGGAAAAATACATTATCATAACTCATTCATCTCAGTTGTTAACTCTTTCAACATTCCACACAATTCTATAAATAAAAGTGTGTATTTTTTTTAACCAACATGCATTTTCTAAACTTGTAGAAGTTTCCATGACCCAAGTAGAGGGAAATGATACTGGATGTAGAAGTATTTTTTCAACCAGACAATGTTATTGCTATCAAATTTCTTCTGGTGTCCTCTTTCTCCATTCCCAAGACCCCCTGTTAGTCCCCAGAATCGGAACAACTCCAACAAGTACAGAACTAAGCAAGCTAGAATTTTATTGTCAATATTGGCTTATATCTTACTCATTCATGAAATAAGGTCATTAGAATTTTCATATTAAATATTGTTCTATCTTATGTGTATCATGTTCCTACTAGCAAAGCCCAAAATACTGATGCAAGGAGCTATTTACATTGACAGTCTCCTTTCTCCTCTCCAGCTCACATCTGACCTCAAGGGCATCTGCTTCTGTGCCAGCACCTAGCCTAGTGTTCATGATCCCTTTCTTAGCCCACTAAATAGTATCTCCAAACAGTGAGATGCTCACCGATTTGACTTGGATTTTTTTGTGTTTTTCCTTTATCCAGGATGAAGATTCTTCCCTATAACCTCCTCTTTCTTTCTTCTGTCCAAGCCCAATAATATTGCTACTAAACCTCAGAAAATCCCACTTAACCCTACTTTGGGGCCCTTGACAGATTCCCATAGCATCTAAAAATCTCTTGTACAATTCTGAGCACAAAGCCTGAGGGAAAAAATGAAATCCATATCCTATACAATAAAGTGTAGACCTCATGGAAAACCAAGGACTCCATTAATTGTCTACATGGTGAGGTCTGAAAACATTCTAGAAAAGTTCAACCAACCAAGAATATTCTCATCTAATCCTAGAGGACAGTCAACCAGTTCTTCTTGAGAAGAAGAAACTTTGTGTAAAAGAAAGCCTGATACTGAAGTCTGTTCTGATTATGTTTGAATACCAGTTTGTTTCCTAATGCACAACTGTAGACAAGCTACTAAACTTTTGAGCCTCAATTTATTTTTGCAGAACTAGAGACTGTAATCCCTATCATGCAAATTTGATGCAAATGTAGGAAATGTGTATAAACTGAAAGACACTGGAGGAGGAAATGGAAACCCACTCCAATATTCTTCCCTGGAGAATTCCACAGACAGAGGAGCCTGGCAGGCTGCAGTCCATTGGGTTGCAGAGTCAGACACAACTGAAGCAACTTAGCACACACACATGCATATGCAGTACTCAGTAACCGAAGCTCTTATTATTACTTTTATTGTATTCTAACACCTTAGTGAAAATGAGTTCACAAGATTCCTTTTCTTGCACCCAGTTTCAATATGGGGCATCATAAGATACCTTGATAAATAGCAACAGAAACAAAGTGGACAACAATGAAGAAAGGGGAAATAAAATAGTTCACAAAGAATATGTAGAGATACCAAGGACTACAAAGTCTACCATACTGATCTTAGAAAGTAGAAAACTAAAACATTTACTAAGATTTTTAATACAAGCCAACCATGTTTCTAGGAATTTTTCTTATATCACAATATATGAATGTATTAATTGATTGAATAGCTTTAAAATAATTTGAGGAGCATATTATCTGTATTTTACAAACAAAAAATCTTGAATCTCAGAAATTTTAATGAACTTTACACGTTCATACAGTTGCTAAATGTCCAGACCTTTCTAACTCTAAAATTCATGACTTTTCTGCTCTGTCAGGCTGTCTTCTTGCTTGAGATCAAGTGCTGGCTCTGTTTGAACCTTGGTAACTCATCTCTGATGTGTTTTCCTCATATGTAAAATGTCTACAATATCTGCATACCTCAGTGGAGTGATAGAAGAATAAAATTAAATACAGTACATGAAAGAGCAAGCTATTACCAAAGGAAATATTAACTTAATATCATAACCATAAAACTAAAGTTGCAAGATTCATTAAATCCCAGAATCTCTTGATCTTCTATTTTATATTCCATCCCTCATATCCTATTTTAGTTGCCATCTTGGCTCATTCATTTAGAAAATATATTTTGACTATCTACTACATTCTAGAAAATTTCCACTGTGCTGTGTATCTACATTCAGGGAGTCCAAATCCACTAATGGATAGAATTAGAATTTGTAATTTAGAATTAGAATTAGAATTTGTAATTTAGAATTACAAATCACAGCTCAAAATGTTAAGAGACATAGAGGCATGAACTAGGCTTTGTGAGAACACGGTAAAGGTACTATCTCTGCCTGAGGAAAATGCAGAAGCCGCTCACAGAGGGAGACATATGCGAACTGTCATTGAAGGAAGATTAAGCATTTGCCATATGGATAAAAAAGGACATTCTGAGTTAAAAGCAGGAAATCTCTTTTAAAGAACCATTTTACTCCTGGCAAGAAACTCTGATACTTTTCCTTATGATTAGCTGGAAAAAGTGATTACATTTGGAAAGGCCTGTAAACTGGAATCCAAGTATTTTAATTGGAAAATTTTATTTGCCAGAAGTTGTGCATTTAAGTGTAAAGAGTGATTACAAGAGCATGTCTCTTGAGTTGTGTCAATAAATGCCTGTGTAAGGTTAGTGGTAAAGGAAGAATTTCTGAAATGACCCCTCAAAAATATTACACCCTAGGCACCGGAACCCAGGCACATTTTGACTTTAAGACATGAAACCATATGAACTGAGAAGCAGAGAACTTTCTCGGGCTCATAGCAGAAGAGAAAGTCAGAGAGACTAGAAGAATGAGAAAGCCTTGATGTGTTATTGCTGATTTGAATATTTCAGGTAGAGAGAGATGTGAACATCCACTCAGAGCAAAGAACAGACAACATTTGATAGCCAGCAAGAAAACGGGGCCTCAGAACTACAGCCACAAGGCACTGGATTCTACCAACAACCGGAATGAGCCTGAAAGCAAACCCTTCCCGAAGAGTGCAGAAAAGTCCAGCCAGGCCAACACCTTGGTTTTGGCTACATGACACCCTAAGCAGAGGATCTAGTTTGTCTTACCCAGACTCCCAACTTACAGAAACTGTGATATAATAATGGGTATTGTTTTAAGTCACTAAGTTTGTGGCCTTTTTCTACTCAGCAATAGCAAACTAATATAATTAACACCTTCAAAAGCCTATAGAAAGGAAAAGTTTGATGCTCCATGTATTCAGACAGAGTTGTTAATATCAGTCAAAGTGATTGGTCCCTCCCTTATTGAGAGGAGGGGGTGGTAAGAGGGCATACTCTGTTCCAAGTGATAATCAATGAAATCATAAGAGCACCACACAAGTAGTTATTTTGCTGTTAGGAAAATAAGGCAAAGTCTTTGATAGAACCTTCAAAGTTCAGACAGAAGGGCCTTTCTCCTTCCAGCTAAATGTATGCGATTTAGAGACTGGGAGCTCAAGACCCTTTCATCTAATCCACCCAATCTTTCCCATTTGCTGTACCAAAACTAGAAGTTAGTAAGTATGTTGTAGGCAGAGACTCTTGGTAGTGTGTAAGTAACTTTTTTTTTTCTTTTTCCTATAGAAATCAGGAAGTTACAATGTCTTGGCAAGGAGTAATACAATCCCAAGTTTCAACATAGGAGTTAATTATGCTCAGATTCACCTTTTAAAGAAAAACCTAAAGCAAAGAAGAGAATTTCAGGTGAAGGAAATAAAATAAACCTGGAAATGATCCCAAAGGAAGTATATTATTCATGAAATTATAAGATATGTGAATGGAGTGTGGGGACAAGGTTAAGAAATGAAGTCAATGAGATGACGAGGGGCCAGATCATAAAGAGCCTGAAAAGCAAGGGAAGTCACAGCATTTGATTTTATTTTAACAGAGACTTCTGTCACTAGTATGGCAAAAAAACAGAGGAACCAGAATGGAGCGAGATAAACAAGGTCTATCACAGCCATCTAGAGGACAGATAAAGCTGGCTTGGCCAAGCGTGTGTACAGTGGTCAGAAAACTGCTTGCTCTTCTTGAACAATGCTGTCCTCCTTTCCTCTCCAGCACTGGCTGGAGGATATATTGCAAGGGAAATAGACTGGAGGCAGTAATGTTGGCCTTAGGAGGCCACTGATGCGTCCTGGTCAAGAAATAATGAGAGGTAGAATTAACGTGATATAATTTCATTCTTTCAGGCCTTCCTGAATATTTACCTTCCCAAGTAAATAGCTACCATGTGGTATCACCTGCGTCCCTTCTGTGAGTCCTTTAATGAAGACTTGCCCATGCTCCTCATTGGCAATTTGTTTGTCAGTGACAAGGTGACAGTTTTGGTTCGCTTAACAAACACCAATCTCCAACCATTGAAAAACCATCTGGGAATCCTGTTCTCCTATTGTAATTGGTCTCTTTTATAGAAAAATCATTCCTTCCTTGTACACAATGCCCATGTCGGTCTGGTGGCCAGAGGGACTCTTCAGGTTGACCTCCCCAATGCTCACTTTGGTTGCCTGTCATATTAGTGTAGCCTAAAGAAAAGCTACTGTCAGGCTTTCCAAATGGCCACCAAATTCCTTAGGTTTTTAACATATTCCACAGGGAAACACTTAAACACACATAAGAGCAAGTGTGCAAAATACAGCCTTGTGGATTAAAGCCTGTAAATCATGAGGCGCTCCCCTTTACATTGACTTTGTTTAAATGCGATGCCTAATTAATATAATATAGGGACGACACAGGGTGAGATGGCTGGATGGCATCACTGACTTGATGGACGTGAATCTGAGTGAACTCTGGGAGCTGGTGAGGGACAGGGAGCCCTGGCATGCTGCAATTCATGGGGTTGCAAAGAGTCGGACACGACTGAGCGACTGAACTGAATTGAGGACTATTTTAAGCTCAATGTTTCCATTTCAGTTTCATATGGAAATATTTTATCAATTTGAATGTATTAATAAGAGACTGATAGCAAATCATGCTAATAGTTAAAAAGCCTGAAGTTCTCCTCTCTTTATTCAGTTATTTATTTATTCATACATTCATTGAAAAATACTAAATACCTAACCCTGCACTGAACCTGGAGTGAAGAATGACATGAAAACTTGAAGGAAAGGACCCTTAGGTAGCTTATAATTTTTGAATTCTATTCAGAGAGTTGGAAAAGAGCACTCTATTTGGAATATTAAGATCTTCTTTATGTTAATACCACTGCTCTTCTATTTTAGGTGCTAGAGATACTTTACCTTTCTGAGTCCTCTAAGTGGATGGAGAAGTGGAAGTGAAAGAATTAGAATGCAAATTGCAACTATGACCCCTCTTTGCTTCACGGCTTTGCCTTGGACCTAGTAGAGCTCACGTCAAGCAAAGGACATGGCAACACCCTGGAAAATCTGCCAGAAAACTTCACTGCCTTGACTGATCGGGTTTCTCCTCTCCCTAGATTCCCCATCTTCACCTGGGAGGTGAATCTTGGTTCCCAACTGATTTCAGATCGAGTAGCCACTATAGCGATGCAGGCAAAGATAGGACTCCAATTCTCATTCTCTCTCTTCCCCACCACCAGCTCATAAATCTCCATTACAGGGATATAAACTTTAACATCAGACCAAGTTTTAGCATCACAGTCCCAGTCTTTCTAATTATATTTATCTAACAATCAAAACTCTCAGTCCAACTGATACAGGGAGCTTCCAAACTATTCTTCAAATATTTCTCACATACTCCACACTGGTCAAGGGGATACATGTACCCATATGCCGGGGTCCAGCCCCGGTGGATCCAGGGAATTTGAAGGTTGGACGGCGTCGGCGAGGAAAACTTATTTATTTATTTATATTAGATGAGATTAGATTAAGAAGAAATAGTGTAGTAGGAAAATTAAGTGGAGAAAAGAGGCTGAATAACTTGGTTTACGGGGAAGACTAATAAAACTCCAGACAAGGAGCTTGCACCATCTACATTAGGCCACCAGCGTCCATTTGAATATCGGAGAGTGCCCCGCCTTGGGCCCTCTCTCACAGATCTTAAAAGCCAGGGCAAGTAAGTAGACATGATGAGCCTCCCTGTTCCAGATGGGAATTCAGCCTGAAATTAGAATAAAGAGGAGAAAGAGGAGAGAGCAAGAGAAAGAGAGAGAGACATGGGGGGAGCCAGATTCCCAAAAAACTAGACCGAGAGAGTAGTCCGAGAAACTGATCCATCCTTTATTGTTCAGAAGGCCTTTTATACTTTTGATGAAACATGGAGATCAATAGGTAACATGAAGTTATGCAGCATTAGTTAACAGCCCAGACTCTTATCAAAAACCAGGTTTTTCTCTCCGCATACCTAACTGTATACACAAGTCTTAGATCATTGACATCATCTTTCAGCCAAAAGGGCCAATTAACATTTCGATAAGGGTTTGTTAACCAAAAGACTTATTTGTGTTGATCTTCCCAAAGTCTGGTGCCGCTCTCAGAAAGCACTAAATAAAGTTACATTCTTACATAGCAAAGATACAGCAATTTATAACAAGTAAAAGGAGTGCAGTGATTTATAACAAAAGAAAAATAATCAGCTCAAAAGTCTAATATTGCTAACATCAAAACTACTCTATATCTTTTCCCATATACCGTTCACATTGATTAACATCCTTCCAGGTGCCTAAAAGATAAAGAATATGGAGGTCTGGCAGCAGTCATTGAATCAACAGTAAAAACCGTCTACCAATATAATTTTTAACTCTTTAGAAAAGGCTCTGTATCTTTAAGATGCTTTTAAGCTTTGTGCCTCTCACAGTTGGGGGCTGTAAGCAATCCACAAGCTGTAAGAGGTCTGGGGAACCTGTTAGACAAGCTAGAGAGTTATCAGAGGGCGTTTAACTGAAACATCCCTTTCAAATGCAGAAGACTAAAGCCCTGAATTGACTTTTCCAGAGAATATCAGAAGAGTGGAAAAGCAGAGTACAAAGGCCGGCAGATTCTTATTTTCTGGGGGGTGGATGTTCGGGAAATTCCAGGGGGAACCCCTGAAACCTGATCACATCCTTGCGTTTGTCAGGCTTCCTTCTGCATGACCTTGTCACGGGCGGGATTCCTCACACTGGCTCCCGACACCCATAGACACCCATATATATAAGCAAATTAAACCTAAGATCCTGCCTGTATACAAATGCAAATTAAAGTTTGGTCAAAGCATATTAAGCAATAGACATCTTTAGAGTATTACCATTAGTTTAAAAAAATTGTATCACTTCAGACTTTTACTAGCTTATATTTCCATTAGAAAACTGCTTAATTATTTTACTTTCTAATTTTTTTGTCCAAAGAAAGATATTCACAAGATTATTTAACAAAAGAACATAAAAGCAGATGTTATAAAAGCTGGAAACTTCATTTTTTTATTTAATTAATTTTTAAAATATTTAAAATTAATTAAAGAGACACAGATGCTGTGTATTACAGCAGCATCTGTTTTTGCAGGATTATGAAGTAGTACACTAAATGGCATCATACCAATGTTCAGGTAAGCATCTTGCCTCTTAATTAAATGCCTCTAGTATTATTTCTAGTGATATGTCTTACTTCATTAAGAAATCATTGTTAGCATGTTTCTGACCTAGAGTTGCTTGTAATGCTTTATTTTGTAGATACTGGTTGAATTATATGAACTTAAGGATCTTTGTAAAAAATCATATCTAACAACCCAGTTTTCCAAATAAGCCCATGTGAAACAAAGTGATTCCTCCTCCAAAGCCACAGAATTGGTTAAATAACCAATTATAATTCTGCTACCTCTGACTTTACTAGGAGAAAACTAGCTGCAAAGGATATATTTACAACAGCACTCAGGAATAATTGCAACTAATTAATGCAAGTAAAATGTGTATTAATTGAAAGAAATAACAATGGAGAACTAATTCCACTTAAGTGGGGTGGGAGATAGGCAGGATAGATAACCTCATAAATTATTTGCTGCTGCTGCTAAGTCGCTTCAGTCATGTCCGACTCTGTGCGACCCCATAGACGGCAGCCCACCAGGCTCCATCATCCCTGGGATTCTCCAGGCAACAGTACTGGAGTGGGTTGCATTGCCTTCTCCCATAAATTATTTATCAGCATGTAAATGATAAAACTTTCTTTTGAAGGAAACAAATAAAATTTTTCAACTTTCAAATAGCAATTTCACTTCTAAGAACTTAAGGTATATGCACGTATGTCCAAATTCATGAATAAGAATGTTCTTTGCAGTACTTTTTGAAAGAGAAAAAGACCAGATAACATTACATAAATTATGGAACAGCCAAAAAAATAGAGTAGTCTGGAACTTTGAAGTTTTGAAGTTAAATGTAGATATACTAGCTTACTAGTTATTGCTTAGGAAGCTGACAGGTAAACAGTTTACCCTCCATACTGCTCACAGAACTAGGCTCTATTTATGAGCTATCCTGGCAGGCAGATGTGGCCATGTACAGAGGTCAATGGGATATGGACAAACATGGTACATGTCTTTTTGGTGCTAGTCCACAAAAAATCTCCCACATTCTATCTCTATGCTCTTTGTTTAATGAAGAGGAAATAGGTACCTTGGAAGCCAGGTATTCAAGATGCAAAGCAGCTAAAGAAAGCATCAAGGAGGAAAGATTGTTGCTGATCATGTGAGCAAGAGAAACTTCTAATGAACTGAGCTACTAAGACTTCAGAACTCATCTGTTGCAGCAGCTAGCAAGACCCTAACTAAAAGGGTATGCTCTTTTAAGAGACATGCAAAATATATTAAAGAGGAAATAAAAGCATGGAGCATCACGGGTAGTATTTCATATTTATGCCTTAAAAAGAATACAGAGATACCTTTTCTATATGCATAGATGACTTAATGAGAGCTTAACTTCGAGGAAAACAGGAATCCACTTTATATTTCTGTCTTCATGGTGCCTTTTCTCATCACCTCATAGCTTTTGAATCACTTGTAATTCATAATAGTCTTTAAAAAAATACTAATGACTCATTTCTAAGATACTATAAAATCTGCTGCTGCTAAGTTGCTTCAGTCGTGTCTGACTATGTGCAACCCCATAGACGGCAGCCCACCAGGTTCCCCCGTCCCTGGGATTCTCCAGGTAAGAACACTGGAGTGGGTTGCCATTTCCTTCTCCAGTGCATGAAAGTGAAAAGTGAAAGGGAAGTCGCTCAGTTGTGTCCGACTCTTCGCAACCCCATGGACTGCAGCCTGCCAGGCTCCTCCGTCCATGGGATTTTCCAGGCAAGGGTACTGGAATGGGGTGCCATTACCTTCTCCACTATAAAATCTAGTCTATTCTAAACTCAAACCACATCTAATGCAACACTTCTCCATTCCCCATCTCAGCAGTTGGCTGTGACTCGAGTCATGCGCTGGGAATGGTTTGCTGCATCTTTTTCCACTGCCCCCGTCCTTGGTCTATTACACCTTCCTCATTCTACACCCCTCTCATTCTGCTTCTGATGGTCCCACACCATCAGAGGTCAGGCTGCAAGAAAGGAGGCTCAAATCTTTTATGTGACTGATGTAATCTGGCCATACCTACTGTCAGGAGAGAAGGCAACCAAGTGCTAGATGTAATGTAGGATGGATATAGCTCTTCCAAGAAAACCTCCATAATACACAATCCTCGATGTGGACCTCCCTTGCCTCAGGTGAGTTCCCATGGCAGGAGAGGCCCACATCAGAGATTATTTGCTGTCTGCTACTGAGGTCCCCAGAAAGCCTTCCATGATTACAGTCCTCTCTCCATCATCCTTACTGACATTTTGGGAAAAGTTTATCAAGACCTCTTCCCACACCACATAGTAGTGGTGCAGGTCTGCCTTCTCTCCTTACTCTTTCTTGAGGATGCTTTGAGGAAGAAGCAGGTTTCTGTGTCCATGCTTGTGAGCTCCATCAACATTCCCACCAAACTTAACATTGGTGCCACTGCTGACTCGGGTCCCAGGTAGAGGAGTTAAATGCTGCCCTCCTCTTCTTATAGATTCCCCCTAGGAATTACGAGAGGTCCTAGAGAGATACATTTGGCTTAGGCTGGGAAAAGTAGGCTCCTTTTACCTCACTTCCAACGTATGGAACAGAGAAAAGACCTATTAGGCCACATGAGACTCAAATCTCTCCATCCTGCCATACAGCCTTTCTTTAACATCTATCAAAGTCTAGTTTGCTTTTACATACCCTGAGGTTGGAGATTGCAATGGATAGTTGCTAGACTGGTAATCTAGCGTAGAAATCATAGCATATCTCTTCATAAACTAAATATACTTTATTTCAGCTTATTTTTAGTTTATTGAAAATTCAATAACCACAAGAAAAACAATTCACCACCTGTGTGTGTGTGTGTGTGTGTGTGTGTAGAATAGCTCTTAAAAATCAAATGCACTGGGAAGGGAAGTCAGAATCTAGGGTGAAAATTACACTCATTTTTCATTGTAAATTCTTTTATAATGCTTTTATTTTAAAAAAAACAGCTTTTAAAAAATAAATTAAATTAGGACTTCACTGAAATTAATTTTTACTGAGTTACAACAAATGTCTTTGGCCATTTTAACCAAAGAAATTGAACATTTGGAAAATTATTGCTAGATCCAAGGCTTTACTTAATGGCAGGTTTTTTTCTGCCAAAACTGGGTATGAAACAGTGGTAGGGACTGCTAAGTAACAGAGCATTCCTAAAAAACTGTGGAAAATATCAGAAAAGGCCTTTGAGGTTCTGTCCTCCAGAAAATCTGCCAACTGCATTCTATACCCCTGCCAAAGCAGTGTGCATGGTTTCTGAAGGTAATTGTTGACTGTTTTAATTCTCCTCTACCAATCTGCCAGGCCACAGAATAATAGAGTAGGAGCTGCTAACAACTCCCTTTTCTGGTGGAAAGAACTCACACCTTCAGCTGTCATCAATTTTGAACCACACGTGTGACTGACTTTCCCAGCAAGAAATACCTTATACTTCACTCAAATTTGAAACATAGGAAAATTTTGTTGATAAAGTAGGACTTTGTCATCAACTCTGCTAGGAGATTCAGTTATTTTCCTAGTTTATTTTATACTTACTGTGTTATTTAATTTATCCTAAAATGTACCTATGTGTATGTCTACATAGACACATGCACATACACCATACATTTATGCATCTATAATAGTGGAAGAGCTCTATGATAGAATTTTCAGTTTTCAGTAGAATATAATTAATATCCTGCAGGCCCTAGGCAGCTTCAAAAATAATTACAAAGATTTAAGAGAAAGGCTTAAAAACAACACCGAACACTAAATCCGAAATTAATCCTTTGCTCTAATGTGGGTGATCAACAGAGCTGAAAGGTGTGAAAGAAAATGTAGCATACTCATACGTAAGAAAGCAGAAAAATACGTTTTTTGGTAGCTCTTCACCACCAAGTTCTTACTTGGTAACTTCAAAAAAATAATAATGTAGGAAGGCAGACCCAGGTCACTAGTGTCTTAGGAGAGAAAAGCTACAGCAAGCAAGAGCTGGGAAAGGACACAGAAGATTCCTAGCCCTAGTTCAGACTGATGACTATAGTCACTCCCAAGCATACATACAGCTAGCCAGCAAGCCAGATGTGTTTGGCCCACATGGTGTGTGTTTCTTTGTTGACTGGTTTAATGGATATTTAAACATCAGAAGTTTCCATAGAAAAAAAGAACTGCATGTCCTTTTAACTTTAACCCCACAATTCTGCACTGCCATAATAGACTGAAATAGACAACCTATGGCCCCTTCAGCCTCCCTGATGTGGAGAACTCAACACTGGTGTAACTTTCTCCCCAGACTTAGTCAGCACCTGTGTTGGGGAAGTTTGATGGAAATCTAATAGTTTGAAGCAGTACTTTATAAAACTGCACAATGGTGTTATACCTACAAACTTACTTGGGGGTTTCATAATGTAAAACAGTAAAAATGGCACATGCCATTGACTACTGCATTTCATTTGGCTGGAAGAATACATGGAAAACAGTAAAGTAGTCAAAAATGCATTGCTTTGTCAATTTATACTACAAGAAGACATGTAAAGACATTGCCAAAGATGTAAAACTATCAGTACTCCAAGACGTTCTATGCTGTGGGAAGACTGATATGCAGTTAGATTTTTTAAATAGTCATTTCTAACACTTCAGCCTCTAATATTTGCCATTTCTGTCTCCACTACACTTGGATAACTTCTGTTAACAACTCTCCTAAGGATATACAGGAGAAGATGTGCTCAACAACCCAAATATAGTTTTAACAGAAAATAAATAATGCTTATGAAGAAAACTATAAACATAACCAATGATGAAGTGACTAATCTGACATATATACATACAGTAATTAGCAATACATCTATGGTAAGCTTCAAGAAAAATCATTACAGGCCAAATTCATTGCTGCATCACGCATAGCTAAACTATTGAAGTAAAGATGTGGAATCCAGGAGGGTCCAAAATCTTATGGGAGGACATCAATTGGTTAATTTCCTATACATAAACATTAGCCATAAGGCTGGTTTTAGAGTTAGATAAATCAGTGACTAACTCCTCTCTCCTGCATTTTTCTCATCAGCTCTACATTTCTGCACATATTGATAGCAAGGTAGATGAAGAAGTATTGGACCTTATGCCAAACAAATGACAATATTCATAGACACTGAAAGAAAGAAAGCATTAGTCGCTCAATTGTGTCCAACTCTTTGTGACCCCATGGACTGAAGCCTGACAGGCTCCTCTGTCCATGGGATTCACAGGCAAGAATGTTAGAGTGAGTTGTCATTCCCTTCTCCAGGAGGGGAGGTCTTCCCAGCCCAGGGATCGAACCCTGGTCTCATGCACTGCAGGCAGATTCTCTACCATCTGAGTCACCAGGGAAGTCCTTAGACCTTAGGAAACTTAGACATGACATTAAGCCCTCATAGACATTAGGGATCAAATATATCAATGGCTTTCTCTTTACAGTGAGGAATTCTTACAAAAATACAATGCAACTTCCTCTCTGATTCCATGTTTTGAACCAGATCATGTGTCTATCCATGACCTGTCCCTGTGGTCAGGTCAATGCTGTCACTACGGACTTAGGTTTGAGAGCCTGAGTCAGAGGAGGATGAGGGTAATAGTTTCTTGAGGTTGACTGTTCTCCACTCTGCCTGCACTTCCGACTCAACTATGGAGCTTTTAAAACAATATCCCAATAATCAGGCCTTATCCATTTGAGTGGTGCTCAGGTATGTGTCATGGGTAGAGATCCCTCAGGTGATTTTAATTTGTAGCTGGAACTGAGAACCATTAGCTTATATTAACTATAACTCACCACTGGAAGTGAAATTAACGTCCAAACTGCATATGCTAAATGGCATCTGAAAATTAAGCTCAGTATCAAATAGAATGCACATAAACACAAAGAAAAATCTTAACACATTAAAAAAAACCTTATAGATCAGATTAAATACAAGATTATCAAATTATATCAAGTTTAGGATAAAGAATGTTACATGAGTGTTCTGGGTAATTAGTCAAGAAAGAAAACAAAGATGTAATTACATGGTTACCCTCAGGAAAATAATAATTATCAAAGAGAATTACATATCAAATTAACATAATTAATCTGAACTTGATATTGGTTTTGAATATGTATTTAAAGTTCTAAACTGATTACCTTGCCCAAAAGGACGATATTTTTCAACATGACATAGCATTTGCATTGAGTTCTTTACTCTCCTCTCCCTTCTGATAGAAGCTCCACAGAATTTTTGTGTTTCATTTAAGACACTTTCTTTTTTCTTCCCACTTTAGAGTAATTAATGTTCATTACTTCTATTTTTGATAGACTGTCATTTTCTATTCCCATTCTGTGTTATATCTATATAATTATTTTGGAATGAAGTGAAGGGAAAGAAACAAAAAGAGAGGTGAAAAACATCAGTAATTAGAGCCACATGACATGGTCTGTTCATTTTTTTAACACTCAATAATCCTGCCATATTCAAACAGAAAATCAGTTAAAAAACACTTCTCAGAGCCTTCAGCTTTCAGATCTTAGTACTCATTCGATAATGAGTGAAATCAACAAACAGGGGTCAAAAAGAAATGCAATTCAAACCTTTCCCAAGTCGTTCTTTCCTGTAAACTTGATTATGTGAAAACAGTATGTACTTAGAACAGACACCAAAGGAAAATTACCAGAGATAAAAAGGGCATTCTAAGACGACATAACAATTCTTAATGTGTATCCACCCAGTGACAGTATCAAACTCTATGAGGCAAAAACTGACAGAACTACAAGGAGAAATAAATGAATCTACCATTAGGTTGAAGAGTTGAAGTCTTCAACAACCCTCCATCACAAATGGACAGACCAGTCAGGAGAAAAAACAGTAAGGATAGAGTTGAACTGAACAGTACCATACATCAACAGAATATAACTGATATCTACAGATTATTTCAGCCAAATCAGCAGAATACACATTTTTTTGCAAGCCCCCATGAAACACTCACCAAGATAGACCACATTCTGGGTCATAAAACATCTTTAAAAGCATAGAAATCATAAACAAAATCTGCTTTTAGACTACAGTGGGGTTAAACTAGAAATCAATAACAGAAAGACAACTGAATAATTCCAAAATATGGCCAAACAACATACCTTTAAATAACATATGAAGCCAAGCAAGAAATTTCAAGACAAATTTAAAACCATTTTATACTAAATGAAAATGAAAACACAATGTATTGGTGGGTGACATCAGCATCATGGTAGCATCTCCCATGCTTTCCCCTAACCCAACAGTAAAAATTCAGCATCAATCCATGGATAAAACTACCTTTGGGGGAGATTTGAGAATCAGAGATACATGCAAAGGAACTTGGAAGTGGTGTCACCCACCCACACGGCAGGTGATGGGCAGATAGACCTCAATCCTGGCTGTGGACCATAAGCCAGACTGAGCTCCTCTTGGCTGTGGTCCCAGGAACCCCTGGAGAACACTGACTTAGATGATCATCCATGAATGAGCGAGCCTTTGTAGAAGTCTAAGTTTCTATAGAAGAATTTCCACACACTACTGGGGCCAAATAAATATGCCTTCAGACACACTGAAGTAGGTAAGGGAAACAAATTAACTTACCTGCATCTCACCTTATCCAAAGCAGCATTTGCTGTTGCTGTTTTTCAGTCACTAAATCATGTCTGACTCTTTGCAGCCCCATGGACTGTTGCACGCCAGGCTCCTCTTGTCCTCCACTATCACCCAGAGTTTGCTTAAATTCATGTCCACTGAATTGGCGATTCTCTCTAACCATCTTATCCTTTGCTTCTGCCTTTTCCTTTTGTCTTCACCCTTTCCCAGCAGGGTCTTTTCAAATAAGTTGGCTCTTCACATCAGATCGCCAAAGTATTGGAGTTTCAGCTTCAGCAACAGTTCTTCCAGTGAATATTCAGTGTTGATTTCCTTTAAAATTGACTGGTTTGATCTCTTTGCAGTGTAAGGGACTCTCAAAATTCTTCTCCAGCATCACAATTTAAAAGCATTAGTTCATTGTGTTCAGCCTTCTTTATGGTCCAAGGCAGCATACTTTAGAGCTAACAGAGATATTCCTAGCCTGTGACATCTCCTGCGGGGAAAAGAGAGAGCATTTGACTTCCCCAGGTCTGCAAGATTCTGCCAAAGAGGTTAATTTCTCTCTCACCCCATTCACAATACTAACTCATGAGCTATACGATTTAGGATTGAGAAGCACAGAAGACAGAACACTTGGGGTACGATAAAGGAACTCAGATCCTACTAATGGTATGGTGGACTCCATCAAGAAGCCCATAACTGAACCACTGGGAATATCTCACCCATGGATCTCCTCAATGAACTACAAGTACCCTCAGCACTCCATATGCCCTACCCACACACCATTTGCACCTTTTTGCTAGCTGTCTGTGCATACATCTGTATAATCATAAGGGATTTGATTTAGATCATATTGGTGGCTCAGATGGTAAAATGTCTGCCTATAATGCGGGAGACCTGGGTTCGATCCCTGGGTTGGGAAGATCTCCTGGAGAAGGAAATGGCAACCCACTCCAGTACTCTTGCCTGGATCTAAATAAGCCTCAAAGCTCTTCTCCCCAAATCAAAACATTCTTTATTGGGCTTATTATGGCTTTGCCCAACTATTACTATAATTGCTGTTTTTCAGTCACTAAATCATGTCTGACTCTTTGCAGCCCCATGGACTGTTGCACGCCAGGCTCCTCTTGTCCTCCACTATCACCCAGAGTTTGCTTAAATTCATGTCCACTGAATTGGCGATTCTCTCTAACCATCTTATCCTTTGCTTCTGCCTTTTCCTTTTGTCTTCACCCTTTCCCAGCAGGGTCTTTTCAAATAAGTTGGCTCTTCACATCAGATCGCCAAAGAACTGGAGTTTCAGCTTCAGCAACAGTTCTTCCAGTGAATATTCAGTGTTGATTTCCTTTAAAATTGACTGGTTTGATCTCTTTGCAGTGTAAGGGACTCTCAAAATTCTTCTCCAGCATCACAATTTAAAAGCATTAGTTCATTGTGTTCAGCCTTCTTTATGGTCCAAGGCAGCATACTTTAGAGCTAACAGAGATATTCCTAGCCTGTGACATCTCCTGCGGGGAAAAGAGAGAGCATTTGACTTCCCCAGGTCTGCAAGATTCTGCCAAAGAGGTTAATTTCTCTCTCACCCCATTCACAATACTAACTCATGAGCTATACGATTTAGGATTGAGAAGCACAGAAGACAGAACACTTGGGGTACGATAAAGGAACTCAGATCCTACTAATGGTATGGTGGACTCCATCAAGAAGCCCATAACTGAACCACTGGGAATATCTCACCCATGGATCTCCTCAATGAACTACAAGTACCCTCAGCACTCCATATGCCCTACCCACACACCATTTGCACCTTTTTGCTAGCTGTCTGTGCATACATCTGTATAATCATAAGGGATTTGATTTAGATCATATTGGTGGCTCAGATGGTAAAATGTCTGCCTATAATGCGGGAGACCTGGGTTCGATCCCTGGGTTGGGAAGATCTCCTGGAGAAGGAAATGGCAACCCACTCCAGTACTCTTGCCTGGATCTAAATAAGCCTCAAAGCTCTTCTCCCCAAATCAAAACATTCTTTATTGGGCTTATTATGGCTTTGCCCAACTATTACTATAATTTGAGCACTTCCTTTGCCAATTAATTTTCACTTTGCCCAAATGCTCTTATTTTTTCAGTAATTTTAACTATTCAAATACAGAAAGATTCTTCACTGATGTAAAACAAAAAGCAGATTTACCCAATGTTGAATTATTTAGTAAGCAGAGTATTTTGTTTTCAGCTTTTAACTACCTTGATGTATTATATTCATAATTGAATAAATTTACCCACTTCTTTTTACTAAGTATTAAATACTTGAATTTATTAATGGATGAAGTTTAGAAACTGGAAATAGGATTGAAGAGGTGATTTAGTCACACTGGGTCTGCATTTTTCTCATCTATAATTTGGTGGGGACAAGACAATGTCTGTCAAGTTTATACCTAATATTCTGCTAGAAGTCTGTCAAATTGTGGCAATGTTACGTTACTGAAATGAAATCAACCAAGATCTGATCATTCTAGTCCTCTAGTTCAAATCTTTGTCTGAAAGGTAGAATATAGTTTAAATGACTTAAAATACACCACACATGGAAAGAATATTGCATTGCCTTGAGTCTAGAAATGAGGGAACAAAAATCTACTATGAACCATATGTAATAAAAACCAACCCTACAAAGGCAAAAAGATAAATGAGAAAATGAAATGCTATCAGGAAAATAGTACATAAAACTTTGAAGTAACTTGATCTTTTTTAATTACTTTGAGAATAAACACAAGACAAAATACTTTTATTTCAAGTTACTGGTAAGTTTACGTATAAAGTTACTCTTAAAAAGCTCTTTGTTGTTGTCATTCAGTCACTCAGTCCTGTCTGGCTCTTTGAGACCCCATGGACTGCAGCATGCCAGGCCTCTCTGTCCTTCACCATCTCCTGGAGCTTGCTCAAACTCATGTCCATTGAGTTGTTGATGCCCTCCAACCATCTTGTTCTCTGTTGTCCCCTTCTCCTCCTGCCTTTAATCTTTCCCAGCATCAGTTCAATTCAGTCGCTCTGTCGTGTCCGAATCTTTGCGACCCCATGAACCGCAACACGTCAAGCCTCTCTGTCCATCACCAACTCCTGCAGTTTACCCAAACTCATGACCATTGTTCAGTGATGCCATCCAATCATCTCATATTCTGTTGTCCTCTTCTCCTCCTGCTCTCAATCTTTCCCACCATCAGGGTCTTTTCAAACGAGTCAGCTCTTTGCATCAAGTGGCCAAAGTATTAGAGTTTCAGTTTCAGCATCAGTCCTTCCAATGCACACTCAGGACTGATCTCCTTTAGGATGGACTGGTTGGATCTCCTTACAGTCCAAGGGACTCTCAAGAGTCTTATCTAACACCACAGTTCAAAAGCATCAATTCTTCACTGCTCAGCTTTCTTAAGTGTCCAACTCTCACATCCATACATGACCACTGGAAAAACCATAGCCTTGACTAGATGGACCTTTGTCAGCAAATGTCTCTGCTTTCTAATATGCTATCTAGGTTGGTCATAACTTTCCTTCCAAGGAGTAAGCGTTTTTTAATTTCATAGCTGCAGTCATCATCTACAGTGATTTTGGAGGCCGCAAAAATAAAGTCTGACACTATTTCCACCGTTTCCCCATCTATTTGCCAAGAAGTGATGGGGCCGGATGCCATGATCTTCGTTTTCTGAATGTTGAGCTTTAAGCCAATTTTTTTTTTCACTCTCCTCTTTCATTTTCATCAACAGGCTCTTTAGTTCCTCTTCATTTTCTGCCATAAGGGTGGTGTCATCTGCATATCTGAGGTTATTGATATTTTTCCTGGCAATCTTGATTCCTGCTTGTGCTTCCTCCAGCCCAGCATTTTTCATGATGTACTTTGCATATAAGTTAAATAAGCAGGGTGACAATATACAGCCTTGATGTATTCTTTTTCCTATTTGGAAAACTCCTTTTCCAATCTGTTGTTCCATGTCCAACTCTAACTGTTGCTTCCTGTCCTGCATGCAGATTTCTCAAGAGGCAGGTCAGGTGGTCTGGTATTCCCATCTCTTTCAGAATTTTCCACAGTTTATTGTGATCCACACAGTCAAAGGCTTTGGCATAGTCAATGAAGTAGATATAGATTTTTTTTCTGAAACTCTCTTGCTTTTTCGATGATCCAGCAATGTTGGATCATTGCTGGATGCCATGATCTTAGTTTTCTGAATGTTGAGTTTCTAGTCAGCTTTTTCACCCTCCTCATTCACCTTCATCAAGAGGTTTTTGTCCCTGGAATTTAGCACTCTTATCTTCATATAGCAAATTACATATAGATTTTTTTTCTGAAACTCTCTTGCTTTTTCGATGATCCAGCAATGTTGGATCATTGCTGGATGCCATGATCTTAGTTTTCTGAATGTTGAGTTTCTAGTCAGCTTTTTCACCCTCCTCATTCACCTTCATCAAGAGGTTTTTGTCCCTGGAATTTAGCACTCTTATCTTCATATAGCAAATTACTGTGTAGCTCACTATATTATAACAAT
This sequence comes from Cephalophus harveyi, assembly GCA_006410635.1. Lineage (NCBI taxonomy): Eukaryota > Metazoa > Chordata > Mammalia > Artiodactyla > Bovidae > Cephalophus > Cephalophus harveyi. Next base: position 137,026 of record SJYT01012712.1, read on the forward strand.
TGATGTGCATTTCTTTTCTATAAATCATCATAGCAAAATTTATACATTTCTCACAGTGTTACACCATCCATTAAATTGCATATCAAATGCTGGATATTTTAGCAACAATTTCAATTTTCCTATGCCAAGAAATGTATATAAATCTGCTAACAGATTATAATCCATTTTAAGAAAGTTTTAAATTTTTCTACTATATATTACAGTAGATATGCATATAATTTTACTGCATATTAGGTTTCTTTTTAATTACATGTAATAAACTTTACAGGTTTATAGGAAAATTAAATATTTTCATATTTAACAGAATTTTCTTGGTTCAAACTACTTTGTTTACTGAATAAAATTATTTTGATCACAAACAGTAGCCTCAGACATTTCATATAATCTTGTAAATTTCATAAAAATATGAGAGATCAAACATAGTACCATAGCTTTAAAAGCTGGTGAAAATGAACAACACCTAACACATAACTTTACACTGCAGTTTCCCGCAGAGTATATTTTATATTTCAAACTTTATGCCAACACAGGAGGAGGAAGCAGTGCTCAGAATTTTCTGGATAAATATTTGTGCTTAGTCGTCAGATATTACTATCTTAACTGAAGTAAAATTCATTCTATTATGAAATTTATATTAAGTTGACAAAAGGCTTTAGAAAACTTTGAAAAATGATCACTGTCTGGGTACTAATCATCATATTTTGATTTAATTGGTCTGAAAATGCAGCCTGGTAATCAGTATATTTTAAAACTTCCTCTGCTAATTTACTGCATGAGTGCTATGATGGATAAAAGAATAAGAGATACTACTATAGTTTACATAAGAATCCAGCTAACATTGGAATTTCTTACAGATGTGTTCAAACAAGTGTTCAACAACAGTTACACATGTTTCTAGGATATAGTCAACTATACAAGGGTAATAATATCCCCTTAAATGCACTCTAATAACATAATTAAGGACTGCCTCTAATCTTTGGGTAAATTTTATATATTCCCTTAACTTTATTTTTTAATGTATGTCTATACATTCGTAAGAATTTAAACCAAAGTTACTAAATTATTGTTTTTTTAAGAGGTAAAAGAAATTTGGAAGAATAAATAAAAACTATCTTTACTATTATCTCTCATTAAAAGTCTACTCTGAATCAATTTTAAGTAAAGATAACAGAAACTGGGTGTTGCCACACTCAGTCTAAAAACTGTAACAAAATACCCAGAAATAGAAGCTCACTTTTCATTTGTTCCAAATGATTTTCTGGGTTGCTTAAAATACACTTATGATTCTTGGACCTGGTGTAGCACATATTCATGTTTCTCAGATTACTCTGACATTAATTTTGGCAGTACAAAGACTTATCTGTAAATAAAATAGCACTAATAGGAAATGTATAAGTCTTAATTAGAATAATGTTACATCAAAATGAGTAAGTTGAAGATGTAATTCAGTTCTATGGAACTGGAAATTTCACCAGTTTTCACAATTCTTTTCCAATATCTTATACCTGAAAATTTTCAGAAATTTGATTTTATAAAACCACTGTTTTAACTAACCTTGGATATTCTTAGCGAATTGAATATTCTGATATTTTTGTGCTTCTGTTTTGATTAAAATATTCTTACCCAAGTTTGTATTCTTTGAAAATGTAATCTGCATTTTCTCCTTTGAAAATTCTGGGCGTATTTATAGACTTGTTCAGTGGAAAGACAGAAGCAGTAAAAAATGCTTGCAAACTTTACAACTTAGCTGGTTGTAAAAAGAAAGTGAGGAAAGAAGGAAGGAAGGAAAGGAGAGAGGAAGGAGGGAAAGGAGAGAGGGAGGAAGGAAGGACAGGATGGAGGCAAAAAAGAAGGGAAGGCAGAGAGAAAAGAATATCAATAACAATATAATTTAGTCCCCTCAAGGTAGCCAAAAAGTATGCAAATGGATGACAAGTGTTTGAATGGACTAGCAGAAGGGTAAATGTCCAAGGGACTCAGCAAATGGAAGTTTTGGCCATAGACAGGCAGTATAACCCTAAGAGTCCTATGATCTTAAGAAGGCTGATACTCCACGATTTTAGAGATCAGAACAGTGTGTCTGAGTCCAACTCTGTGCAGACACGTGCAGGAAACCCACAAAACTGCCTTTCTACCCCCTGACAAGGAAACTAAGTTTCTTTGTGATCAAAAGGTTTGTAGTATCAGTGATGCATTAACAAGATAAAAGAAGATATGTTTACTGAGATGGACATAAAAAATGGAACAATTCAGCCTCTTATTTTCTATAATTGATCTAATCTTTCTTAACTTTGGAAGTGTGGGTAGAATTCAAGTACGTCTGAACTAAAGTTACTGCAGGCCTTTCCAACTAAAGGGCTTCTTCCCTGGTGGCTCAGCTGGTAAAGAATCTGCTTGTAATGCAGGAGACGTGGGTTCAGTCCTTGGATTGGGAAGATCCCCTGCAGAAGGGAACAGCTATCCACTCCAGTATTCTGGCCTGGAGAATTCCATGGACTGAATAGTCCATGGGGTTGTAAAGAGTTGGACATGACTGTGTGACTTCCACTTTCACTTCCAATTAAAACCATTTCTCCCAAGCTCTTCTGAATAAAAAACATCATCTCCTCCCTTGCCCTCTCTAAAGGAGGCTCCGGGGAACCTGGATGGCCTGTGACACCAGGAAAGAGAGCCCCAGTTTCTGCTCGGACCAATTTTCTAATAACGATTATAGAGAGTAAACATTTCCTTATAGCACATAGGATAAAGAACATTCACTGGAGGTTAAATGAATTATAACTTGGGGATCCAGCAATGTTGGATCATTGCTGGATGCCATGATATTAGTTTTCTGAATGTTGAGTTTCTAGTCAGCTTTTTCACCCTCCTCATTCACCTTCATCAAGAGGCTTTTGTCCCTGGAATTTAGCACTCTTATCCTCATATAGCAAATTACTATGTAGCTCACTATATTATAACAATTGATGTGCATTTCTTTTCTACAAATCATCATAGCAAAATTTATACATTTCTCACAGTGTTACACCATCCATTAAATTGCATATCAAATGCTGGATATTTTAGCAACAATTTCAATTTTCCTATGCCAAGAAATGTATATAAATCTGCTAACAGATTATAATCCATTTTAAGAAAGCTTTAAATTTTCCTACTATATATCACAGTAGATATGCATATAATTTTACTGCATATTAGGTTTCTTTTTAATTACATGTAATAAACTTTACAGGTTTATAGGAAAATTAAATATTTTCATATTTAACAGAATTTTCTTGGTTCAAACTACTTTGTTTACTCAATAAAATTATTTTGATCACAAACAGTAGCCTCAGACATTTCATATAATCTTGTAAATTTCATAAAAATATGAGAGATCAAACATAGTATCCTAGCTTTAAAAGCTGGTGAAAATGAACAACACCTAATACATAACTTTACACTGCAGTTTCCAGCAGAGTATATTTTATATTTCAAACCTTATGCCAACACAGAAGGAGGAAGCAGTGCTCAGAATTTTCTGGATAAATATTTGTGCTTAGTCATCAGATATTACTAACTTAAGTAAAATTCATTCTATTATGAAATTTATATTAAGTTGACAAAAGGATTTAGAAAGCTTTGAAAAATGATCACTGTCTGGGTACTAATCATCATATTTTGATTTAATTGGTCTGAAAATGCAGCCTGGTAATCAGTATATTTTAAAACTTCCTCTGCTAATTTACTGCATGAGTGCTATGATGGATAAAAGAATAAGAGATACTACTATAGTTTACATAAGAATCCAGCTAACATTGGAATTTCTTACAGATGTGTTCAAAACAAACAAGTGTTCAACAACAGTTACACATGTTTCTAGGATATAGTCAACTATACAAGGGTAATAATATCCCCTTAAATGCACTCTAATAACATAATTAAGGACTGCCTCTAATCTTTGGGTAAATTTTATATATTCCCTTAACTTTATTTTTTAATGTATGTCTATACATTCGTAAGAATTTAAACCAAAGTTACTAAATTATTGTTTTTTTAAGAGGTAAAAGAAATTTGGAAGAATAAATAAAAACTATCTTTACTATTACCTCTCATTAAAAGTCTACTCTGAATCAATTTTAAGTAAAGATAAGAGAACTATAACAAAATACCCAGAAATAGAAGCTCACTTTTCATTTGTTCCAAATGATTTTCTGGGTTGCTTAAAATACACATGATTCTTGGACCTGGTGTAGCACATATTCATGTTTCTCAGATTACTCTGACATTAATTTTGGCAGTACAAAGACTTACCTGTAAATAAAATAGCACTAACAGGAAATGTATAAGTCTTAATTAGAATAATGTTACATCAAAATGAGTAAGTTGAAGATGTAATTCAGTTCTATGGAATTGGAAATTTCACCAGTTTTCACAATTCTTTTCCAACATCTTATATCTGAAAATTTTCAGAAATTTGATTTTATAAAATCACTGTTTTTACTAACCCTGAATATTCTTAGAGAATTGAATATTCTGATATTTTGTGCTTCTGTTTTGATTAAAATATTCTTACCCAAGTTTGTACCCATCGAAAATGTAATCTGCATTTTCTCCTTTGAAAATTCTGGGCGTATTTATAGACTTGTTCAGTGGAAAGACAGAAGCAGTAAAAAATGCTTGCAAACTTTACAACTTAGCTGGTTGTAAAAAGAAAGTGAGGAAAGAAGGAAGGAAGGAAAGGAGAGAGGAAGGAGGGAAAGGAGAGAGGGAGGAAGGAAGGACAGGAGGGAGGCAAAAAAGAAGGGAAGGCAGAGAGAAAAGAATATCAATAACAATATAATTTAGTCCCCTCAAGGTAGCCAAAAAGTATGCAAATGGATGACAAGTGTTTGAATGGACTAGCAGAAGGGTAAATGTCCAAGGGACTCAGCAAATGGAAGTTTTGGCCATAGACAGGCAGTATAACCCTAAGAGTCCTATGATCTTAAGAAGGCTGATACTCCACGATTTTAGAGATCAGAACAGTGTGTCTGAGTCCAACTCTGTGCAGACACGTGCAGGAAACCCACAAAACTGCCTTTCTACCCCCTGACAAGGAAACTAAGTTTCTTTGTGATCAAAAGGTTTGTAGTATCAGTGATGCATTAACAAGATAAAAGAAGATATGTTTACTGAGATGGACATAAAAAATGGAACAATTCAGCCTCTTATTTTCTATAATTGATCTAATCTTTCTTAACCTTGGAAGTGTGGATAGAATTCAAGTACGTCTGAGCTAAAGTTACTGCAGGCCTTTCCAACTAAAGGGCTTCTTCCCTGGTGGCTCAGCTGGTAAAGAATCTGCCTGTAATGCGGGAGACGTGGGTTCAATCCTTGGATTGGGAAGATCCCCTGCAGAAGGGAACAGCTATCCACTCTAGTATTCTGGCCTGGAGAATTCCATGGACTGAATAGTCCATGGGGTTGTAAAGAGTCGGACATGACTGTGTGACTTCCACTTTCACTTCCAATTAAAACCATTTCTCCCAAGCTCTTCTGAATAAAAACCATCATTTCCTCCCTTGCCCTCTCTAAAAAGGAGGCTCCGGGAAACCTGGATGGCCTGTGACACCAGGAAAGAGAGCCCCAGTTTCTGCTTGGACCAATTTTCTAATAGCAATTATAGAGAGTAAACATTTCCTTATAGCACATAGGATAAAGAACATTCACTGGAGGTTAAATGAATTATAACTTGGGGTATTTCCATTACGTTCTAGGTAAAGAAACATAAAAATGTCACCTGTGTGCTCAAATAACCAGCAGAATAGTTGCAGGCCACTGATCTAATGATGCTTCTATTCATTCTACCACAAATTGAACAGTAGAAGCAGTAATCATCACCACCCTCAAAGTGTTTGTATTTCTGCCATGTGGGCATGGGTGCCTAAACTAAAATTTTCATTTGTATACCAAGAGTAAATCCCACAATCTCAGAGCTGTCCATGTGAAAAATAAGGTACAATTCCTTTGAACTGACCTTTTTATGCTTCATGGGAGGAAAAAGAAAGTGTACCTGGATCAATTCACACAGTTATGAGCAAAAGATGTGCAATGCTGATTCTAATAAATCAGAAAGCCATCACAGCCAGAAAAAAAGCTTTATCTCAAACTGTTTCTAAAGCATATGAAAGATAAGACAAACACCCTCAAAGTGTTTGTATTTCTGCCATGTGGGCATGGGTGCCTAAACTAAAATTTTCATTTGTATACCAAGAGTAAATCCCACAATCTCAGAGCTGTCCATGTGAAAAATAAGGTACAATTCCTTTGAACTGACCTTTTTATGCTTCATGGGAGGAAAAAGAAAGTGTACCTGGATCAATTCACACAGTTACGAGCAAAAGATGTGCAATGCTGATTCTAATAAATCAGAAAGCCATCACAGCCAGAAAAAAAGCTTTATCTCAAACTGTTTCTAAAGCATATGAAAGATAAGACAAAGTTTTGACAAAATGACAACTTGTTACGTTGATTTATAGAAAAGTTTAAATTCCACAACCTCAAAATGACAATCTCATCGGAAGTCTCTGCTTAAAGAAATATTGTAGCAAAAATGAACTGGCACAGATGAAGAAGAGAAATGACATTTAACAGGCCATGTCAACATACCCCTTGGGTCAGATTAAAATGTAAAGCTAAAAATAATGCTTTAAAAACATATTTTACTAACAGGTTTATTGCCTTAAGGAAAGGAAGGCTAAAGCTGAAACTCCAATACTTTGGCCACCTCATGTAAAGAGTTGACTCAGTGGAAAAGACCGTGATGCTGGGAGGGATTGAGGGCAGGAGGAGAAGGGGATGACAGAGGATGAGATGGATGGATGGCATTACCGACCCATGGACATGAGTTTGAGTGAACTCCGGGAGTTGGTGATGGACAGGGAGGCCTGGCGTGATTCATGGGGTCGCAAAGCGTCGGACATGACTGAGTGACTGAACTGAATTGAAGCAATGAAGTGAAGCAATTGAAGGAAATAAAATGTATTGAGACGTGTATATTACCATATGTAAAACAGAAGATGTGTATAAGAGACAGGTAAACCTGACAACGTCTAAAAGAAATGATGATGATTTTACTAATATTTTAGTGCCAATTTCAAAGACTTTTCAAAAATGACATTGAAATCAGTCTGAAAATTCATTTCAACTTTTACAGTGTTTCATGTATATGAAATCAGTGTTTCATATTGACCTTTGTATTATAATCTTAACATAAAATTATAAAAATAATTCATTTTTAGCTTATGTATTTGTAAAAACAATTAGTTGTATTACTGCAGCAGTTATGCTAAATAACTAAAACCTGTTCTTTCACAGTGAAGAATAGCACTGTTTAGTCAGTTGAGTCTCTCTGGCTTTTACTAAAGAAAGTTATAAATTTAGCTTTGTATTGGGTCTGTTTACTATACCATGCACATTTTTAGAAAGATGGTTAGTGTGCTATAATTCTAAATTATACATTTCACCATGTTTTTTTATCTAGGTATTTTGTGTTTTGATTCCTTCCCTCTTTTTCTTTCTCAATCTCTGTTTATGTCTTTTTCTTTGCAGTAGAAATTTATATGTATGTATATAAACACACACACACACACATACACACACTTCTGATTGCTAAAACACAGTCTGTCTAGGAAATCATAGATCCTATGCAGAATTTGAAATTAAGATCCCATCTAACTTTCTCTATCCTACTTCTTTGTGTACATTCTTATAAAATGCTTTGGAAAACTTCAACTTTTGTCATATCTGGAAATTCCTATTATGTTAATTAATGCATTCAGGAAAATATGGTGAAAAATCTCTGAAACTATAAAGAACTTAGTCACATAAACAGGTATGCACTGACTATATTTTATCATTTCAAAAGATGTGTATAAGAGACAGGTAATATACACGTCTCAATACATTTTATTTCCTTCAATTGCTTCACTTCATTGCTTCAATTCAGTTCAGTCACTCAGTCATGTCCGACGCTTTGCGACCCCATGAATCACGCCAGGCCTCCCTGTCCATCACCAACTCCCGGAGTTCACTCAAACTCATGTCCATGGGTCGGTAATGCCATCCATCCATCTCATCCTCTGTCATCCCCTTCTCCTCCTGCCCTCAATCCCTCCCAGCATCACGGTCTTTTCCACTGAGTCAACTCTTTACATGAGGTGGCCAAAGTATTGGAGTTTCAGCTT
>SJYT01012712.1:149268-188353 GCA_006410635.1 Cephalophus harveyi
CTGAATTGAAGCAATGAAGTGAAGCAATTGAAGGAAATAAAAGGTATTGAGACGTGTATATTACCATATGTAAAACAGATGACCAGTGCAAATTCTATGCATGAAGCAGGGCACCCAAAGCTGGTGCTCAGGGACAACCCAGAGGGATGAAATGGGGATGAAGGTCTGAGGGGGATTCAGGATGGTGGGACGCATGTACACCCATGGCTGATTCATGTCCGTGTATGGCAAAAACCACCACGATCTTGTAAAGTAATTAGCCTCTGATTTTTAAAAATTAATTTTTTTAAAAAAGAAAAAGGAAAATAAAACTTCCATTGTTGGCAGATGGCATGTTTTTTTAAGTAGAAAATACAAAAGAACTAAGAGCCAGATTATGAGAATTACTTAGAGAATTTACTGAAGCCACTAAATTTCAGGTCAGTATACAAATATTAATTGCATTTTAACATATTTGTCACATATAAAATTAAATTTTTCAAATGCTACCACTTACAAAAGCATCAAAAACTTGAAACACCTAAGGAAACAAAACAACTAAAAGGTATCTTGGAAGACTCAAAAAACACCATGTATAGAGTTGTTGCAGTAACTAAATTCTTAAAAGGTTTGTTCATGAAATTCAATATATTTGTTGTAAAATGTTTATGGAAATCCAAAGGGCCAAGAATATGCAATGAACTCTTGAAAACTATCAAAACTGAGATATTTATACTATAAGATATTGAGACCTATTTTAAATCCATGCTAATTAATTCAATATGGTATTGGCACACTATAAACCAACTGACCAAAACAATCAGCTAGAAATAGACTCACATAGCTGGTCACCTAACTCATGTCAAAAGTGACATTTCAGTGCAGTGAGTTGTGGCCAACTGGATGTCTTTATGGAGAGGAAAAAAGAATCTTTGCCTTTACTCTATCCCACACACATATAAATCCTAGACAGACTGTAGATTTAAAAGTGAAAGGTAAAACAGTAAGACTTTTAGAAGAAAACATAGGAGAGTATCTTTGCAATCTCGGGGTTAAGAGCATTTTCTTGATTTCTTAAACAGGACACAAATGATACTTAAAGCTAAATGTAATAAATTAGATGATACTACCATTAAATTATTCTGTCCATCAAAAGTTATCAATAACTCTAAATAAGACTTACATATGGCCATGAAGCACATGAAAAGATGCTCAACATCACTAATTATCAGAGGAATGCAAATCCAAACTATGAGATATCACTTACATCAGTCAGAATGGTCAGCATCAAAAAATAAATAAAAAATCTGGAGAGGATGTGGAGAAAGAGGAACCCTTCTACACTGTTGGTGGGAATGTAAATTGGTATAGGCACTACAGAGATCAGTATGGAGATTCACTAAAAATACTAAGAAAAAAGCTACCATATGACCCAGCAATCCTAATCCTGGGCATATATTCAGAGAAAATAATAATTTGAAAAGATGCATGCCTCCCAATGTTCATTGTAGCATTATTTGCAATAGCCAGGATGTGGAAGCAACCTAAATGTCCATCAATGGAGGAATGGATAAAGCAGATTTGATACACACATATACATATACATACAATGGAAAATTACTCAGCCATAAAAAATGAAATAATGCCATTTGCAGTGACATAGATGGACTCAGAGATTGTCATACTGAGTGAAGTCAGTCAGAGAAAGACAAATATCATATGATATTGCTTTGAACCTATTTACAAAACAAATAGAGTCACACTCATAGGGGGCAAAATTATGGTTACCACTGAGGAAACAGGGCAGGCAGGAGGGATAAACTGGGAGACAGGGCTATTGACATATACACACTACTATATATAAAATAATTAATGAGAACCTATTGTGTAGCACAAGAAACTCTACTCAATACTCTATAATGGCCTGTATGGAAACAGAATCTAAAAGAATGGATAAACGTATATGTATAACTGATTCACTTTTCTGTATACTTGAAACTGACACAAAATTGTAAATCAATATAGTCCAATAAAAATAAATAAAAGCGTGCTGCGATTCATGGAGTCGCCAAGAGTCGGACACGACTGAGCGACTGAACTGAACTGAAAGCAAATGGAAATGCATTTTCATGTAACAAAAGACATGTACAGGATAGATAAATCCCACAAACACACAAGTTTAATACTGAGAGGGAAAAACAGACAAAAGAGTATATCCTATATGAATCTATTGTATATATATCAAAATTAGAAAATTAAACTATGATATTGGAATTTGGGATAATGCTTATCTTTGGGGTTTCCAGAGTCCTGGTAATGCTTTGTATCTTGAACTTGGTGCTCATTACATGGGTGTGTCTTTTGTAAAATTAAACCTGACACGTATTATTTATATATTTTATAAGCAACCCTTCAATATAATTCACGAGGAGGAAATTTATCTAGCAAGCAGAGAGGGAGTAAGGCAGAGAGAGGAGGTAGAGGAAGGGGAACTGGGTGAGAGAGAAGATCAATAATTTAAGGTGTACTTGCCATTAAAGTCATTGCTGCTAAGTCACTTCAGTCGTGTCCGACTCTGTGGGACCCCATAGATGGCAGCCCACCAGGCTCCCCTGTCCCTGGGATTCTCCAGGCAAGAACACTGGAGTGGGTTGCCATTTCCTTCTCCAATGCATGAAAGTGAAAAGTAAAAGTGAAGTCGCTCAGTCATGTCCAACTCTTAGCGACCCCATGGAGGAGCCCACCAGGCTCCTCCATCCATGGGATTTTCCAGGCAAGAGTACTGGAGTGGGGCACCATCACCTTCTCCGATTAAAGTCATTAGACACTAGATTAAATACTGGGAAATGTTCATATGGGGTATTTGAAGACAGATGCAGTTTCTCCTTGCCATGATTAGACTGCCACATATGATATAACGTTCAAAACTGTACTTTGTACTGAAAAGTTAACCATATTGTCAATTTGCCCAGTTTTCTGGCAGTTAGAAGATGCTCACAAGATTTTAAAAATTTGGGACTTTGTTTTTGCTTTGGTTTTATTTTGGTTGTTTTATTTTAATATCTGCATATTTTGGTGAGCAAAATCCTCAAAAATGATCAAATTATAAAACACACATGATTAATGATAAGTACATGATCAAGCAAATTGTTTTTGACTAGAGACATTGACTTTTAAAGCCAAGGATCAGTGGGCTGCACAACTGTGTTCTACAAACTATGAACAATAATTGTTTTTCTTCTACTTGAAATACTGCAATGAAATAGTCATTCTCCTGAAAGATACAAAATAAACTTCTACACAGAGAAACTAAAAGTCATCCACCTTCATTTTCTACTTCCTGACATTTTCCATTAGAGGAAAAGCTGGAACAAAACATCTAAACTTATTTATCTCCTCCCACTTTATTCAGCAACATGTATTATTTTCCTTTTGTCTCTCAACAAATACAAAGTACTTTTGATCTTACAAAAAAATAATGAGATGAATAAATTAAAAATATGGAAGAATGTCTCCAGGGTATTCATTTTACTAACGAAAGCATATGATTTACAGAGTCTGACTTCCCATAATTTTTACTGATTACTATCACCCATGAGGATCAAATCTAAAAGATGATTATAGAAAATTATTTACAAACTTTTTGAAACCCTAAAGTAATCTATCATGCAATTCTACCACGTCAGTTCAGTTCAGTTCACTTCAGTCGTTCAGTTGTGTCTGACTCTTTGTGACCCGTATCCCATAATTTTTACTGATTACTATCACCCATGAGGATCAAATCTAAAAGATGATTATAGAAAATTATTTACAAACTTTTTGAAACCCTAAAGTAATCTATCATGCAATTCTACCACGTCAGTTCAGTTCAGTTCACTTCAGTCGTTCAGTTGTGTCTGACTCTTTGTGACCCGTAGACTGCAGCATGCCAGGCCTCCCTATACATCAACTTCTCCAAGGTTTACCCAAACTCATGTCCATTGAGTCAGTGATGCCATCCAATCATCTCATCCTCTATAGTCCCCTTCTCCTCCTGCCCTCAACCTTTCCCAACATCAGGGACTTTTCCAAAGAGACAGTTCTTCACATCAGGTAGTCAAAGTATTGGAGTTTCAGNCATCTCATCCTCTATAGTCCCCTTCTCCTCCTGCCCTCAACCTTTCCCAACATCAGGGACTTTTCCAAAGAGACAGTTCTTCACATCAGGTAGTCAAAGTATTGGAGTTTCAGCTTCAACATCAGCCCTTCCAATGAACATCCAGGACTGATCTCCTTTAGAATGGACTGGATGGATCTCCTTGCAGTCCAAGGGACTCTCAAGAGTCTTCTCCAACACCACAGTTCAAAAGCATCAATTCTTCTGTGCTTATCTTTCTTTATAGTCCAACTCTCACATCTATACATGACTACTGGAAAAAACATAGTCTTGACTAGAAGGACCTTTATTGGCAAAGTAATGTCTCTGCTTTTTAATATGCTGTCTAGGTTGGTCATAACTTTCCTTCCAAGGAGTAAGCATCTTTTGATTTCATGGCTGCAGTCACCATCTGCCGTGATTTTGGAGCCCAGAAAAAGAAAGTCAGAAACTGTTTCCACAGTTTCCCCATCTATTTCCCATGAAGTGATGGGACCGGTTGCCATGATCTTCGTTTTCTGAATGTTGAGCTTTAAACCAAATTTTTCACTCTCCTCTTTCACTTTCATCAAGAGGCTTTTTAGTTCCTCTTCACTTTCTGCCATAAGGGTGGTGTCATCTGCATATCTGAGGTTATTGATATTTCTCCCACCAATCTTGATTCCAGCCTGTGCTTCTTCTAGCCCAGCATTTCTCATGATGTACCCTGCATATAAGTTAAAGAAGAAGAGTGACAATAGCCTTGACATACTCCTTTTCCATTTGGAACCTGTCTGTTGTTCCATGTCCAGTTCTAACTGTTGCTTCCTGACCTCCATTCAGATTTCTCAAGAGGCAGGTCAGGTGGTCTGGTATTCCCATCTCTTTCAGAATTTTCCACAGTTTATTATGATCCACACAGTCAAAGGCTTTGGCATAGCCAATAAGGCAGAAATAGATGTTTTTTCCGGAATTTTCTTGCTGTTTTGATGATTCAGTGGATGTTAGCAAGTTGATCTCTGATTCCTCTGCCCTTTTTAAACCAGCTTGAACATCTGGAAGTTCACGGTTCATGTATTGCTAAAGCCTGGCTTGGAGAATTTTGAGCATTACTTTACTAGCGTGTGAGATAAGTGCAATTGTGCAGTGGTTTGAGCATTCTTTGGCATTGCCTTTCTTTGGGATTAGAATGAAAACTGATCTTTTCCAGTCCTGTGGCCACTGCTGAATTTTCCAAATTTGCTGGCATATTGCGTGCAGCACTTACATAGCATCATCTTTTAGGATTTGAAATAGCTCAACTGGAATTCCATCACCTCCACTAGCTTTGTTCATAGTGATGCTTCCTAAGGCCCAGTTGACTTCACATTCCAGGAAGTCCGGCTCTAGGTGAATGATCACACCACTGTGATTGTCTGGGTTGTGGAGATCTTTTTTGTACAGTTCTTCTGTGTATTATTGCCACCTCTTCTTAATATATTCTGCTTCTGTTAGGCCATACCATTTCTGTCCTTTATTGAGCCCATCTTTGCATGAAATGTTCCCTTGTTATCTCTAATTTTCTTGAAGAGATCTCTAGTCTTTCCCAATCTGCTGTTTTCCTCTATTTCTTGTACTGATCACTGAGGAAGGCTTTCATCTCTCTCCTTCCTATTCTTTGGAACTCTGCATTCAAATGGGTATCTTTCCTTTTCCCCTTTCCTTTTTGCTTCTTTTCTTTTCACAGCTATTTATAAGGTCTCCTCAGACAGCATTTTGCTTTTTTGCATTTCTTCTTCTTGGAGATGGTCTTGATCACTGCCTCATAGTTCATCAGGCACTATATCAGATCTAGTCCTTTAAATCTATTTGTCACTTCCACTGTATACTCATAAGGGATTTGACTTAGGTCATACCTGAATAATCTATTGGTTTTTCCCACTTTCTTCAGTTTAAGTCTGAATTTGGTAATAAGGAGTTCATGATCTGAGCCACAGTCAGCTCTTGGTCTTCTTTTTGCTCCTTGTATAGAGCTTCTCCATCTTTGGCTGCAGAGAATACAGTGTTGACCATCTGGTGATGTCCATGTGTAGAATCTTCTCTTGTGTTGTTGGAAGAGGGTGTTTGCTATGACCAGTGTGTTCTCTTGGCAAAACTCTATTAGCCTTTGCCCTCCTTCAGTGTGTACTCCAAGGCCAAATTTGCCTGTTACTCCAGGTGTTTCTTGGCTTCCTACTTTTGCATTCCAGTCCCCTATAATGAAAAGGACATCTTTTTTTGCTGTTAGTTCTAGAAGGTCTTGTAGGTCTTCATAGAACCTTTCAACTTCAGTTTCTTCAGCATTACTGGTTGGGGCATAGGCTTGGATTAGTGTGATATTGTCGTTTTTGAGGTTGCATCCAAGTACTGCATTTCAGACTCTTTTGTTAACTATGAGAGCTACTCCATTTCTTCTAAGGGATTCTTGCCCACAGTAGTAGATATAATGGTCATCTGAGTTAAATTCACTCACTGCAGTCCATTTTAGTACTCTGATTCATAGAATGTCGACGTTCACTCTTGCCGTCTCCTGTTGGACATCTTCCAATTTGCCTACCACCTGAGCACAGAGATCCAACCAATCCATTCTGAAGGAGATCAGCCCTGGGATTTCTTTGGAAGGAATGATGCTAAAGCTGAAACTCCAGTACTTTGGCCACCTCATGCAAAGAGTTGACTCGTTGGAAAAGACTCTGATGCTGGGAGGGATTGGGGGCAGGAGGAGAAGGGGACGACCGAGGATGAGATGGCTGGATGGCATCACTGACTGGATGGACGTGAGTCTGAGTAAACTCCGGGAGATGGTGGATAGGGAGGCCTGGCGTGCTGCGATTCATGGGGTCGCAAAGAGCTGGACACAACTGAGTGACTGAACTGAACTGAGCACCTGACAAACCTCTCTGCATGCAAAAAAAGAGTCAAAAATTAACAACAATGGAATTATTGTCGTTAAATATAATTTGTCACTTAGTTTAACATGAGATGTTTCTCTCAAGTCCAAGACTACATGTAAATTCCCTCTAAGCCTCTCTAAGCAAAACTCCTCTTCATTTTACAATCTAGGCAATAGGTTTTGAGGCATAACTCATCTCTACTATTAAAGGCTCTGCAAAGCAGTGCTACATTAAGGACAGAAAAGCAACCTGCTGGGGTTATCTGTGCTCTGTACTATGGAGGCTGCATGTTGGTTCCAGTCCATTGAAGATAATGCTCTCCACTAGGAATGCCTGATGTACTCCACCAGGGCCCATGGTATAGGAAGCAGAGCCCACAATATTTTCCTGTGGCTAATGTTGTGGCTGGTTCAGCCCTTGTGGTTTATGATCATCATAGTGTGCACTTTAGTAAAGTACTACCAAGGAACTTTGAGGAACAAGTTTTATTATTCACAAATCCTGGAAGGTACATAGCATGTCTGAAGACCACACAATGGGGAGGTAGGGGGAAGTGGAAAAGGACAGAGAGGGAGAAGCCAGAGAGGGGAGAGAAGTGGGGAGGGGAAGGGGGAGAGAGAGTGAATGAACCTGGGGCTCTACCTGCATTTGGGTCCAAGAGTGAGGTGTTTGAATTTCTCTTAGTTACTTCAGTTGCTCAGTTGTGTCTAGTTATTTGCAACCCCATAGACTGAAGCATGCCAGGCTTCTCTGTCCATCACCAATTCCCAGAGCCTGCTCAGACTCATGTCCATCAAGTCGGTGATACCATCCAACCATCTCATCCTCTGTCATCCCCTTCTCCTCCCACCTTCAATCTTCCCTAGCATCAGAGACTTTTCCAATGAGTCAGTCTTTGCACCACATGCCCAAAGTATCAGAGCTTCAGCTCAACATCAATTCTTACAATGATTATTCAGGACTGATTTCCTTTAGGATAGACTGGTTTGATCTCCTTGCTGTCCATAGGACTCTCAAGAGTCTTCTCCAATGCCACAATTCAAAAGCATCAGTTCGGGGCTCAGCTTTCTTTGTGGTCCAACTCACATCTTTTAATATGCTGTCTAGGTTGGTTATAGCTTTTCTTCCAAGGAGCAAGCGCCTTTTAATTTTGTGGCTATGGTCACCATCTGCAGTGATTTTGGAGCCCAAGAAAATAAAATCTGTCACTGTTTCAACTGTTTCTCCATCTATCCGCCATGAAGTGATAGGACTAGATGCCATGGTCTTCATTTTTCGAATGTTGGGTTTTAAGCCAACTTTTTCAGTCTCCTCTTTCACCTTCGTCAAGAGGCTCTTTAGTTCCACTTCATATTCTGCCATAAAGGTGTGTCTTCTGCATATCTGAGGTTACTGATATTTCTCCTGGCAATCTTGATTCCAGCTTGTGCTTCTTCCAGTCCAGCGTTTCTCATGATGTACTCTGCTTATAAGTTAAATAAGCAGAGTGACAGCATACAGCCCTGACGTACTCCTTTCCCAATTTGGTAATACACTTATCCAAGAGGGAAATCTTTTGAACAGGATGCCTTGGCAATCAGAAGCTTAGTATCAAGCATAATTCCTCAGATATGAATATCAAAGGAGACAGTGTTTAAGTACCTTGATGAGTATATTTCAGATATTGGTATTTCTTGACCCATAAAACGGATATAATAATTTAAATATTGGTGTATGGGGGGGTGATAAGATTACATATGAAATGACATAGCAAAAATACTGAAGTGTATCTTACACAAGAGGTGAATATTCAGTGCTAACTTTTATCCTCATAACACATTAACAGTATTTAGAAGCTTGAAACAACAAATATTGATTACCTCACAATCTCTCATGAGGATTGCAGTTTGGACAGTGCTGTGGTCAACTTGCAGTCTGACAGGGCTGGAGAATCTGCTTATAACTATCTCATGTGGTTGCTGGCAGGCCTCAGGTCCAGGATGGCTCCTGGCCTAGACCTTCAGTTGAACACAGAACACTCTATGAAGTTTTCACATGACAGCTTGCTTCTCATAGAGTGAGAGATCCAACAGAGAGTGAGAGAACCATCAAGATGGAGGCTGCAGGGCCTGATACACATAATCTCACACAGCCCAATCCTCATGTTCACTGATGGAGACTACCTCAGTGAATGAGAAAGTGAGTGTCAGGAGGTGGGGGTCATTGGAAGCCACTGTAGAAGCTGACTCATGCAAATAATAATTGTTTATATTATCTGTGGGATTCTCCAGGGAAAACACCAGAGTGAATCACCACTTCCTACTCCAGGGGATCTTCCCGACCCAGGGATCAAACCCATGTCTCTTGCACTGGCAGGCAGGTTCTTTACCACTAGCACCAACTGAGAAGTCACATTTATATTATACTTTACAGTTATTTATACTATTTATTGAGCGTGCCAGTGCTTTCAAATGTGTGAATTTATTTAATTCTCACTCTAATCCTGTAAGTATGGTAATTTAATTTTTGAAGATAAAAGAAAATTTTAAGGGCATATTATAGCTGATAAGTGGTAAAATATTATGAAATATGACAATTGTCTAGTCACTGTTTCACAATAATATAAATTAAAAACACAAATTTTAAAAAATGATAAAGGATTTCAAACAAGGTAGGTCTGCTTTGTATAACTAACTCTAATTAAAAGTATGATATTTTGCTAATAAAATAAGATTAGATGTGTATAAGAGACAGGTACTATGGAGGCTGCATGTTGGTTCCAGTCCATCGAAGATAATGCTCTCCACTAGGAATGCCTGATGTACTCCACCAGGGCCCATGGTATAGGAAGCAGAGCCCACAATATTTTCCTGTGGCTAATGTTGTGGCTGGTTCAGCCCTTGTGGTTTATGATCATCATAGTGTGCACTTTAGTAAAGTACTACCAAGGAACTTTGAGGAACAAGTTTTATTATTCACAAATCCTGGAAGGTACATAGCATGTCTGAAGACCACACAATGGGGAGGTAGGGGGAAGTGGAAAAGGACAGAGAGGGAGAAGCCAGAGAGGGGAGAGAAGTGGGGAGGGGAAGGGGGAGAGAGAGTGAATGAACCTGGGGCTCTACCTGCATTTGGGTCCAAGAGTGAGGTGTTTGAATTTCTCTTAGTTACTTCAGTTGCTCAGTTGTGTCTAGTTATTTGCAACCCCATAGACTGAAGCATGCCAGGCTTCTCTGTCCATCACCAATTCCCAGAGCCTGCTCAGACTCATGTCCATCAAGTCGGTGATACCATCCAACCATCTCATCCTCTGTCATCCCCTTCTCCTCCACAGAGGAATCCATAATGCCTGTGAAAGATGTAGGAATGAAAAGGAAATTAAGAAGTTGGGCATCACAAGTTAACTACCACTTTGCTACTTTTATATCATTTTGTTTCATTTTCCCTTTTCAAAACTGAAGAACTTAAAAGAATATGTAAAATTTAAGTAACAGCATTTGTATTTAAGCAATGTTACTCTTTCACATCTTGCTCACTCCACTAAAGCTACCAATATTCCTCCATATCTTTTAATATAAATGATTGGAAATTTCTCTGTCTCCTACAATGCTATTAAATTTGAAGAAATCTAGAAGCACAGCTCAAAGAAAGCTTATCCAAGTTCATAAAGCAGAACATATTGATCCAACTATGCTGCAAATACAGAGGTCAGTTATGAACGTCAGTGTGAGTTTTCTAATTGCTTACATCATCTAAATCTCCCAGGACTAGTTAAGACCACACTCATGGAGGGTTCTAAAACTTGAAAGCTTTTGTTTTCATTTTGTTTTTTAAATAAGCTTGGAATAAATGTATCTTAAGTCTTTGGAATCCATCAAATATACACAGTAAAGCTACCACAGTCTAGATTGAAATAGACTAGCTCCGATACATTCTTAGTATTCCAAAATTCTTCTCAGTGCCTCTTACCCTACTATTTGTTACTTTGAAAGTAACATATCAGGATAATCCCCACCAGATTGTTCAGAGTGGAGGCTAATATAGTTTAGTCATCCTATTTCACTCATTAGCTTTGAAAAATAAGGCCAGAATAAAACCCCAAAGTATCTTTGTAAGGCTTCCCATGCAAGATGAAGGAATTGGAAATATACAACTTTCAAATCTCCATGAAAGAGTTTCTTGAGTAACAGCTGAGCTAGCTGAGGGATAATTCTTGGGTTTCTTTGAAAATTTTCCTAAGAGTAAATAATAAAATGCTTTTCCCAGATTTGAAATATTTCATAAAACACTGATGGGAAGTGTGAAATGGACTAATCTGGTAGACAGTGTGTCAATAATATAAAGGATCTTAAAATTTTTTATCTACACAAGTTATGTTTCCATAATTATAATATTTTAAGCCATTATAATTGTCATCAATATTTAATTGCTTGTTAAAATATTCATTAAGAGGATAAACATGTTTTAAAATTTTGTTCAAAAATAATATTAGTATACTTTGTGTATATACCTATACATTAATAAATTATTTTGTTCACATCTGAAATATTTCATAAAACACTGAGTTGAAGTGTGAAAAGGACTAAAATTCTAGAAGACAATTTGTCAATAATATCAAGGACCCTAACATTTTACATCAACACCTCACCTAGTTTTAGAAATGTGTCTATATATATTGTATACATACATATTAGATATATATGCATATATCACATATATACATATACATTGTATATATACATTTCTCTCTTATATACACAGATGCACATACAATCACAAACTGCTCATTCCATCACCATACTGTTAGAATTAGAGATTAGGGAATCATGCAATCTGAAATCTCAGATGGAAACAGCTGTATCCATTCTGTTTAAAAACGTTCACTTCATTTTATAGCCAAATTATAAGCAGTCAGATTGGGAAGCAAATATAAATGTTCCTAATCTCTCACATTCTTGTCTGTTTCTTAATATACTTGGATTTGAAAACCAAATTAATCTTAAAAAATGAATGCTCCCATTTTCTCAGCTTGAGGTCCATTTTAAATATAGATACCTAGCCACATAATTGGGTAAGTTCAAGGTTGGTCTAGTTACTTTGTTACAGTAATTCAACACAGGATAAATGTAGGAGTACCATGGAAACAAGGATATACTTAATTCTATAGCATGATCAAATCAATCTTGAATCACCTAAGGTATATATACCACCTTTTATACTGACACATTTTCTTCAGATGTATTGAATTATTAGTAACTCGGTAGCTTTTCAAGTATCATTTCCCCTATCAATCCATCAGCCATTTTGGAGAGAGATTTTTTTAAGGGTTAAGGAGCAGAGTTTATTAGGAGAAGCACACAAAGTAAAGATCAGCAAAAAGAAAAATGATGAGGTCCCCATCTTTTCATCATCTCATGAAAAGGTGTGCTGGGCTTGTTGTCCAATGGAGGGACATTAGAGGGGGTCCAGGGACACTGGAGGAGTGGCCCACCTTTCACGTGGGGACCTGGGGCCTATGCGGGTTTCAAGCAGGACAGAGCCTCTTGCTGGAGCAAAGGAGCTCCTAGTCCCATAGGAAACTGAGAAGAGGAGGTCTCAAAAACCAGAGCCAGCTACTGGGGTCAGTTTCAGGAGATCCTCCTTGTACCCCCAGACACTGTCCTTGTTCTTACAAAGCTCATAGCATGCCAGGAACAGAATTATGTACCCAGAAAACCACAGTCTCCTGGCATTTTTAGATCTACCACCATAGAGCTGCCCAGATTCTGCCATGGCCCATCATTTGATCCTGCCAAGCTTTTTTAACTGAATCATCCCAACTTTGCTGCTCCTCACAGCTTTGTGTCATCAGCACAGGGACAGACGTGTTCTCAGTGTCTTCATCCCAAAGACCCAAGGAGGTGGCCTCTCAGCAGGAAACCAGGAGGCTTCTCAAGACTGACTGGATCTGTGAACTCGTGGCCCCATCAACCAGGTGTGAATCTGCCCAGAGATGCCATCAGTTCACTCATCCTTTGCTGAGCCCTCCTTCAGCCTTCTCATCTTGCCTATCCAACCCCATGTGAGCAAATTGTCTTCCAAGCCTGTAACTTCTCTTTCTTCCTTTCTCCATGACCACCACCACACCACCAGTCAGGCCTCCTTTGTCTACAGTCTGAACAACCACCATGGTCTTCTAGATGGTCCCTTGGCTCCTATTCCTTTCTCCTATGTATCTTACCTTCTGAAACCAGCATCATCTTTGAAATAGATATCCGACTGGAGCATCATTTGGCAGTAAAATGGAACAAACTGCTGATTCATGCTCCTACATGATGCACCTCAAAACAAGAAGCTGAATGAACAGGGTCAGAGGCAAAAGACTACACATTATTTGATTCTGGACATTTTATGAAATGTCCAGAAATAGCAAAAGTATAGAGACATAAAGCAGATTAGTGATTGCTGGGGGGCGGGAGTAGGAATGGGGATTGACTACAAATGCCCATATGGGTCTCTGTCCTAAAACCAGATTATGGTAATGGGTACACAGCTCTATAAATTTACTGAGAATTATTGAATTGTATACTGTAAAAAAATCAAGCACATATACAGGGTAAAGGGAAGGAATAATGAGAGAGGACAGGGCAGAGAGTTCTGGTGTCCTCTAGAAAGATCCAGAATATAACACTGTGTGTTGTGAGAGATGATCCTGAGAGATTTATGAATGAGATTAGTGTTAAACTAATTCTTTACATTAGTATAACATCCAGGCTGGATGAATCACAAGCTGGAATCAAGACTGCCTGGAGAAATATCAACAACCTCAGATAAGCATATGACAGCACCCTAATGCCAAAAAGCAAAGAGATGAACTAAAGAGCCTCTTAATGATGGTGAAAGAGAGTGAAAAAGCTGGCTTAAAACTCAACATTCGAAAACAAAGACCATGGCATCTGGTCCCATCACTTCATGGCAAATAAATAGGGGGAAAATGGAAACAGTGACAGATTTTATTTTTTTCGGTTCCAA
This sequence comes from Cephalophus harveyi, assembly GCA_006410635.1. Taxonomy (NCBI): domain Eukaryota; kingdom Metazoa; phylum Chordata; class Mammalia; order Artiodactyla; family Bovidae; genus Cephalophus; species Cephalophus harveyi. Next base: position 163,264 of record SJYT01012712.1, read on the forward strand.
AATAACTGAAGACAGTGATTGCAGCCACGAAATTAACAGATGCTTGCTCCTTGGAAGAAAAGCTCTGACAAACCTAAACAGCATATTAAAAAGCAGAGACATTACTTTGCCAACAAAGGTCTGTATAGTCAAAGCTATAGTTTTTCGAGTAGTCATGTATGTATATAAGAGTTGGACCACGAAGAAGGCTGAACACCAAAGAATTGATGTACCTGAACTGTGGTCTTGGAGAAGACTCTTGAAAGTCCTTTCGACTGCAAGGAGATCAAACCAATCAATCCTAAAGGAAATCAACCCTGAATATTCATTGGAAGGACTGATATTGAAGCTAAAGCTCCAGTACTTGGCCACCTGATGGGAAGAGCCAACTCATTGGAAAAGACCTTTATGCTGGGAAAGATTGAGGGTAGAAGTGGGTGACAGAGGATGAGATAGTTGAATGATATCACTGACTTAATAATGGACACAAATTTGAGCAAACACCAGGAGATAGTGAAGGACAAGGAAGTCTTGCATGCTGCAGTCCATGGGGTCACAAAGACACGACTTAGCAACTGAAAAATAACAACAATTCTTCACATGAGAGAAGACTTTTTTAACCAAAGGGATAATGAATATATTATTATTTTAACTAGATTGTTCTGACCATGTTACCATCTGCCTAGCAACGTTCTTCATCCTATGCCTGTAACATACAGTCAAGGGACTTCACAATGGCATCAGTGCCCTCCCACCTCATTCCCAATGTTCCTCCTTAAGAACCCTGAACACCAGTCACACTGGATTACTTGGCAGTGTCCCCAACACACAAGATATGTGTAATCCTTCTCTTCACCTGTATTCTCCAGCTTGTGTCCTGACCAAGCTTCATCTTTTAAAGCCTAGCTCACATGGCACTTTTGCTTAGTGGGGCAGGTGGTTCTTTTATTTCTGTTCTCATAACCCAATTAAATCACATTTCATTCTGTTATATAGCTACCTGCCTCTGTCTCATGTACTGGAGTATAAGCTCTTGAAGGAAGAGGCTGTGTTTTAGTCATCTGCACATCTGCAGGTGCTCACTAGCTCCTCATTCTTCCATCTGGAGCTGGGTTCCCCAACCTTAGCACCACAAGCTAGAACAGAGAATCCTTTATGGTGGGGGTTATACTGCACATTGCAGGAAGTTAAGCAGCATATCTGACCTCTGAATACTAGATGTCAACAGTACCAAAACCCAGTTGTGACAACACAATGGGGTGTCTCACATGCTCAGTCATTCAACTGTGTCCTACTCTTTGTGACCCCATGGACTGTAGCCCACCAGGCTCCTCAGTCCACAGGATTTTCTGGCAAGAATACTGGAGCAGGTGGCCATTTCCTCCTCTGGGTGTAAAGATTTAAACAGTGAAGTTAATAAGCCTTCCTTGGCATCATTTATGTAGACTCACTAGTCTAATCTGTAGTGGTAAATTTCTAGTAAAGAAGGCATCCAGTAAAATCCATTTATAACCATGGCTTTATAATGACAAATGCTAACCCTAGGAAAAAAGTTTCTCAGGAGTTTGATATCTGTAACTAAAAGCTATTCCTATGATATTTAAAGATGCAATCCTTCATTACTGTTCTCTACCCAACCATTTTAAACTAAGTTGAAAGTGATAATATCTATCATTAAATTTTCTTGGAACTAGTGTCATTGACCCTGACCACACACACAACTGAAATCCTGAACTAAGTAGAAAATAGAGACACTGAGGTGAAAAAAAGATATTTCTTTTGAGTTCTCTGATTCACCCTCTAGGTACCTAACAACCTGACAGCTGATGACAGCAAATAGAATTTTAGAACAAATCTTGCCCTTTAGCCATTTGACAGCAGGAAGTAATTAGACTCAAATCAAGTATAACAGTCCCTGACCTCAGTGAAAAAGAGGGAGATTAAGATAGAGTTAGCAGTGAGCTAGCTCTCTAACTATCACAAATAACCACATTATAAGGATAACATAGCAGGCTACTATTAACTGCCATGAATCAATGTCTTATACAGCTCAATACTTATGTCACAAACTTTAGGTACATTATAAAAGATTCTCAATTTTCAAACAGATGAAAAGCTACAAATGTTATTTACAAATTTTTTCCATTAAATAAACACTACAAATGATGACCGAATCTCCCATGCATCAATACAAGACCATTTGAAACTCAATGTATAGAAATCGATTAGAAAAATAACCCTGCAGGCTATTCATCATGTGTAAGCACACTTCTCATCAGGAAGTATATTAAAAATTTCATCTTGAACAACCAGAGATGAATTTTTCTTTCTATCCTTTCCTAACCCAGTTAAAATCTGAGGCAAGCCAGAATGGCTACTAAGCTATGAGGCTCACACTTTCAAGGTAATTTAAAGGTATCATTTACCTGGACACAGTCCAGCAGTGAGGAGTGGAATGGATATTTTGGCTGGATAGATTAAGGGGGAAAGACCTGGCAAGGCAGTTTGAAAGAGACGAACTCCTGCTACAGTGGAAGAGTTTCAACAGAACAGAAGAGATGAAGTATTTTCTTCCATTCCATCTCTCTCCCTCTATCATAAGTAGGACACACACATACTGTAGATCCCAATGGAAGATTTTAGATTCATTTATGTTTAATACATAATATTTATAATATTACAAAAGATTTCTTAAGTTTTCCCAGAGCTAAATTATACTAAATATTTGATGTATGCCATTTGGTACTATTTCTCTTCACGTATAGGAGATGTAGCTAATGATTCACAGATTTGGAATATACAATTTTGTACTCCCTGTGAGCAGATAATGAACATTTTCCTATGGATGTTCTCTTAATTTGTGCACAATATTCTACAATACTCCTTTACCAGGCTTTTATGTCATTTCACGTTTATGCTAATAAAACATTACTGAACATTCTTTTGTGTACCAATTTTATTCTCTTTTTATCTTATTTAACATTTAATATCTTATTTAATATTCTAGTTTTAGTCTGATGATAAGAAGAAATCATGCATTAAGATATTTTAAAATTGTTTATATGTTAGTGTTTCTCAGTCCAGGCTGCACACTGAAATTATTTGGAGGAGTTTTCAAAAAATGTAGGCAAAGTTTCTCTCTTTTGTTTTTTTTTTTAAATTCCCCAGGTAATTTAGGAGTTCAGTCAAAGCAGAGGCTAATTTGTGGATTACCAAATTAACATCCTTAATCTTCATACTAATTCACATTCTTCCAACATTATAAACAATTATCTACTCTTTCCAATGCTGTATTGTACTTATTTGAGTCTTTGTCAATAGGTGAGAGTGGTATCTCATTGTCATCTTAATTTGCATTTTTGATTTCTAGTGAGAGTGAACATTTTTCAAATATATTATTCATTTGTAATTTTCTATTTGTTAATCAGCTCAATATTTCCCATTTGTTCAACTGCAATATTCTAGTTTTATTATTGTAAATCATCCATGAGAATTAATTATTTTGCCAAACAGAGCAAATTTGTTATTCATCTTTTACTTTCATTGATGCAATTATAGAAAGATGCAAAATAACTGGATCTGTTTTTATTGTTTTCTATTATTCTTATCCTTATTTAAACTAAATGTCAACTGATATTATACTTCTTAAAACCAAAAGAAAACCACACATTGAAATTCACTTTCTGTCACCTTGGGCTCCAGTTTCCACTGAATTAGTTCAATTTAATGATCATTTTACCCTCTCACTTGGGCTACTGTTGTTCTGAACTATATTTGCCCAGACCTAGTACCTAGCCTCTTTGTTTATCACAAATTATTCACACATGGCAATTTTGTGTAGAAATCTGTGGCAATCATGTGACTGTTCAAAGTAAGATGTTCCTCTTCTTAAAGCTCTCGGCTTTTTTTTTTTATGGACTATATCTCTTATTTGGAGAAAACTCTTTGCTTTCCTCTAATCTACAGATCTTTTTCTTTAAACACCAAATCAGTATTAATGCAGAATGACTTATGACTTTTGACTATGACTCTATGACTTCCGTTGTCATAAACCAGGCTATGTCCTGCAATTTTGTTTTGGTCAGAGTGAACTATTTACTGTAACAAACACTTCAAAAATCTCAGTGGTTAATGCAACAGCTTTTTAGCTATGATCAGTTCTATGGTAGGGGTAAAAGGGGGGCTAACATCAAATGTTCAGGAACTCTGAATTCTTCCATCTGTATTTCTACCATTTTCTTTGCTTTCAAATCACAGAGGTCAAAAGAAAGAAAGAGTGTTTATGAAAGAAACAAATGTGCTTGGCTTTGGTCTTAACATACATCACTGACACACATATTCAATTAGCAGGAACTAGTGACACTGTACAGGAGACAGGGATCAAGACCATCCCCATGGAAAAGAAATGCAAAAAAGCAAAATGGCTGTCTGGGGAGGACTTACAAATGGCTGTGAAAAGAAGAGAAGCGAAAAGCAAAGGAGAAAAGGAAAGACATAAGCATATGAATGCAGAGTTCCAAATAGCAAGAAGAGATAAGAAAGTCTTCTTTAGCAATCAATGCAAAGAAATAGAGGAAAAGAACAGAACGGGAAAGACTAGAGATCTCTTCAAGAAAATTAGAGGTACCAAGGGGACATTTCGGGCAAAGATGGGCTCAATAAAGGACAGAAATGGTATGGACCTAACAGAAGCAGAAGATATTAAGAAGAGGTGGCAAGAATACACAGAAGAACTATACAAAAAAGATCTTCACAACCCAGATAATCATGATGGTGTGATCACTCATCTAGAGCCAGACATCCTGGAATGTGAAGTCGAGTGGGCCTTAGAAAGCACCACTATGAACAAAGCTAGTGGAGGTGATGGAATTCCAGTTGAGCTGTTTCAAATCCTGAAAGATGATGCTGTGAAAGTGCTGCACTCAATCTGCCAGCAAATTTGGAAAACTCAGCAGTGGCCACAGGACTGGAAAAGGTCAGTTTTCATTCCAATCCCAAAGAAAGGCAATGCCAAAGAATGCTCAAACTGCCACACAATTGCACTCATCTCACATGCTAGGAAAGTAATGCTCAAAATTCTCCAAGCCAGGCTTCAGCAATACGTGAACCGTGAACTCCCTGATATTCAAGTTGGTTGTAGAAAAGGCAGAGGAACCAGAGATCAAATTGCCAACATCTGCTGGATCATGGAAAAAGCAAGAGAGTTCCAGAAGAACATCTATTTCTGCTTTACTGACTATGCCAAAGCCTTTGACTGTGTGGATCACAATAAACTGTGGAAAATTCTGAAAGAGATGGGAATACCAGACCATCTGACCTGCCTCTTGAGAAACCTATATGCAGGTCAGGAAGCATCAGTTAGAACTGGACATGGAACAACAGACTGGTTCCAAATAGGAAAAGAGTATGTCAAGGCTGTATATTGCAACACCATGAACTTCCAGATGTTCAAGCTGGTTTTAGAAAAGGCAGAGGAACCAGAGATCAAATTGCCAACATCCACTGGATCATGGAAAAAGCAAGAGAGTTCCAGAAAAACATCTATTTCTGCTTTATTGACTATACCAAAGCCTTTGACTGTGTGGATCACAATAAACTGTGGAAAATTCTTAAACAGATGGGAATACCAGACCACCTGACCTGCCTCTTGAGAAACCTGTATGCAGGTCAGGAAGCAACAGTTAGAACTGCACATGGAACAACAGACTGGTTCCAAATAGGAAAAGGAGTACTTAAAGGTTGTATATTGTCACCCTGCTTATTTAACTTATAGGCAGAGTACATCATGACAAACGCTGGGCTGGAAGAAGCACAAGCTGGAATCATGACTGTCAGGAGAAATATCAATAACCTCAGATATGCATATGACACCACCCTTATGGCAGAAAGTGAAGAGGAACTCAAACGCCTCTTGATGAAAGTGAAAGAGGAGAGTGAAAAAGTTGGCTTAAAGCTCAACATTCAGAAAACGAAGATCATGGCACCTGGTCCCATCACTTCATGGGAAATAGATGGGAAAACAGTGGGAACAGTGTCAGACTTTATTTTGGGGGGCTCCAAAATCACTGCAGATGGTGATTGCAGCCATGAAATTAAAAGGCGCTTATTCATTGGAAGGAAATTTATGACCAACCTAGACAGCATATTAAAAAGCAGAGACATTACTTTGCCAACAAAGGTCCATCTAGTCAAGGCTATGGTTTTTCCAGTGGTCATGTATGGATGTGAGAGTTGGACTATGAAGAAAGCTGAGCACCGAAGAATTGATGCTTTTGAACTGTGGTATTGGAGAAAACTCTTGAGAGTCCCTTGGACTGCAAGGCGATCCAACCAGTCCATTCTAAAGGAAATCAGTCCTGGGTGTTCATTGGAAGGAATGATGCTAAAGCTGAAACTCCAATACATTGGCCACCTCAGACGAGAGCTGACTCTTTGGAAAAGACTCTGATGCTGGGAGGGATTGAAGGCAGGAGGAGAAGGGGACGACAGAGGATCAGATGGCTGGATGGCATCAGTGACTCGATGGATATGAGTTTGAGTGAACTCCGAGAGATGGTGATGGACAGGGAGGCCTGGCTTGCTGCGAATCATGGGGTTGCAAAGAATCAGACATGACTGAGCAACTGAACTGAACTGAGGTTGGTCATAGCTTTTCTTCCAAGGAGCAAGGGTCTTTTAATTTCATGGTTGCAGTCACCATCTGCAGTGACTTAGGAGCCCAAGAAAATAAACTCTGTCACTGTTTCAATTACTTCTCCACCTATTTGCTATGAACTGATGTCCTGGATGCCACAATCTTCATTTTTTGAATGTTGAGTTTTAATCCAACTTTTTCACTCTCCTCTTTCAATTTCATCAGCAGGTTCTATAGTTCTTCTTTGCTTTCTGCCCTAACGGTGTGTCATCTACATATCTGAGGTTATTGATATTTCTCCCAGAAAACTTGTATCCAGCTTGTACTTCATACAGCCTGGGATTTCACAAGATGTACTCTGCATATAAGTTAATTAAGCGGGGTGACAATATACAGACTTGACGGACACCTTTCCCAATATTGTTCCATGCCCAGTTCTAACTGTTGCTTCTTGACATGCATGCAGATTTCTCAGAAGGCAAGTACGGGGGTCAGGTATTCCCATCACTTTAAGAATTTTTCACAGTTTTTTATGATCCACACAGTCAAAGGATTTGGCACATCAGTAAAGCAGAGGTAGATTATTCTTTTTTTTTTTTTTTCTGGCACTCACTTGCTTTTTCTGTGATCCAATGATGTCATCAATTTGATCTCTGCTTCCTCTGCCTTTTCTAAATCCAGCTTGTACATCTGGAAGCTCTCGGTTCACATACAGTTAAAGCCTGGCTTGGAGAATTTTGAGCATTACTTTGCTAGCATGTGAGATGAGTGCAATTGTGTGGTAGTTTGAGTATTTTTTGGCATTGCCTTTCTTTGGGATTGGAATGAAAACTGACCTTTTCCAGTCCTGCAGCCACTGCTGAGTTTTCCAAATTTGCTGACGTATTAAGGGCAGCACTTTATCAGCATCATCTTTTAGGATTTGAAATAGCTAAACTGGAATTCTATCACCTCCACTAGCTTTGTTCATAGTGACACTTCCTAAAGTCCACTTGACTTTGCATTCCAGGATGTCTGGCTTAAGATGAGAGATCACACCATTGTGATTACCTGTGTCATTAAGATCTTTTTGGTATAGTTCCTTTGTGTATTCTTGCCACCTTTTCTTAGGTTCATACCATTTTGGTCCTTTATTGTGCCCATCTTTGCATGAAATGTTCCCTTGGTATCTCTAATTTTCTTGAAGAGATCTCTAGTCTTTGCAATTCTATTGTCTTCCTCTATTTCTTTGCATTGATCACTTAGGAAGGCTTTTTTATCTCTCCTTGCTATTCTATGGAACTCTGAATTCAGATGGGTATATATTTCCTTTTCTCCTTTGCTTTTTACTTCTCTTCTTTTCTCACCTATTCTAAGGCCTCATAGGACAACCATTTTACCTTTTTGCATTTCTTTTTCATGGGGATGGTCTTGATCACTGCCACCTGTACAATGTCATGAATCTCCATTCACAGTTCAGGCACTGTGTCTATCAGATATAACCCCTTAAATCTATTTGTCACTTCCACTGTATATTCATAAGGGATTTAATTTTGGTCATACCTGAATGGTCTGGTGGTTTTCCCTACTTTCTTCAATGTAAGTCTGAATTTGGCATTAAGCAGTTCATGACCTGAGCCACAGTCAGATTGCAGTCTTGTTTTTGCTGACTGTATAGAGTTTCTCCGTCTTCAAATGCAAATAATATAATCAATCTGATTTCAGTATTGACCATCTGGTGATGTCCATGTATAGAGTCTTCTCTTGTGTTGTTGGAAGCGGGCGTTTGCTATGACCAGCACAGTCTCTCGGCCAAACTCAGTTAGCCTTTGCCCTACTTCATTTTGCACTAAAGGGCAAATTTGCCTGTTACTCCAGGTATCTCTTGACTTCCTACTTTTGCATTCCAGTGCCCTATGATGAAAAGGACATCTTTTTTTTTTTTTTTTTGGTGTTATTTCTAGGTCTTGTAAGTCTTCATATAAACCCTTCAACTTCAGCTTCTTCAGTGTTACTGGTTGGGGCATAGACTTGGATTACTGTGATAGTGAATGATTTGCCTTGGAAAAAAACAGATCATTCTGTCATTTTTGAGATTGCACCCAAGTACTGCATTTTGGACTCTTTTGTTGATTATGAGTGCTACTCCATTTTTTCTAAGGAATTCTTGCCCACAGTTGCAGATATGATAGTCATCTGAATTAAATTTGCCCATTCTGGTCCATTTTAGTTCACTGATTCCTAAAATGTCAATGTTCACTCTTGCCATCCCCTGTTTGACCACTTCCAATATACCTTGATTCATAGACCTAACATTCCAGTTTCCTATGCAATATTGTTCTTTACAGCACCAGACTTTACTTCCATCACCAGTCAATCCACAACTGGGCATTATTTTTGCTTTGGCCTCATCTTTTCATTCTTTCTGGAATTATTTCTTCACTCTACTCTGGTAGCTTATTGGACTACTACCTACCTGGGGAGTTCATCTTTCAGTGTCATATCTTTTTGCCTTTGCATGCTATTCATGAGGTTCTCAAGTCAAGGATACTAAAGTGGTTTGCCATTCCCTTCTCCAGTGGACCACATTTTGTTCAAATTCTCCACTATGATCTGTCCATGTTGGGTGGCCCTACATGGTATGGCTCATAGCTTCATTGAATTAGACAAGGCTCTGGCCCATGTGATCAGTTTGATTAGTTTCTGTGATTGAGGTTTTCATTTTGTCTGCCCTGTGGTGGATAAGGATAAGAGCTTTATGGAAGCTTCCTGAAGGGAGAGACTGACAGTGAGGAAAACTGGGTCTTGTCTTGAGGGGTGGGGCCATGTTCAGTAAATCTTTAATACAATTTTCTGTTTCTGTTTAATACAATTTTATGCTGTGTTCCCTCCCTGTTGTTTGACCTAAGGCCAAACTATGGTAGGGGTAATGAAGATAATGTTGACTCCTTCAAAAGGACTTGTGAAGGCACTGTTGTATTCAGTGGCCCTGACCTTGCAGCAGGCCACTGTCACCCCATGCCACCACTGGAGACTCCTGGACACTCAGAGGCAAGTCTGGGTCAGTCTCTTGTGGGGTCACGGCTCCTTTCTCCTGGGTCCTGGTGGGCACAAGCTTTTGTTTGTGCTCTCTAAGAGAATGTTTACCCAGTCCGGTGTAAGTTCTGTAATCAAATCCCACTGGCCTCCAAAGTCAAATTCCCTGGGGTTCTCAGTTCCTTTGCCAGATCCCCAGGTTGGGAAATGTGTTTGTGTCCTCGAACTTTCTTAACAGTGCAAGAAATTATTTGGTATAATTGTTCTGTGGTTTGTGGGTCATCTGCTTGGTGGCTCTATGGTTAGGTTAATGGTGACCTTCTCCAAGAGGGCTTATGCCACACACTGTGTAACCCAGCTCTACTGTACCCTGAGCCCCTGCCCCTGCAGCAGACCACTGCTGGCTTGTGCCTCTGCAGGAGACACCCAAACACTCAAAGTCAGTGTTGTCAAACATGAAAAGGCTGAGCAAGATGGCAGAGTAGAAGGATGTGTGCTCGTCTTCTCCTGCAAGAACTCCAAAATTGCAACTTGCGGCTGAACAACCATGGACAGAAGAATGTTGGATCACATCCAGAAAAAGATACCCTGCATCCAAGAGTAAAGGAAAAGCCCCAGCAAGATGGTAGGAGGGCCAAAATTGCATTTAGAATCAAACCCTATACACACCAGAGGAACTCACAGGGCTCAAACAAAACCTTGTGTGCACTAGGATCCAGAGACCCCCACAGAGACTGCCTTTGAGTGTTTGCATTAAAGTTAATGGCAGTTCTATTCTTTCCAATAGCTTTGGCCAGAAACCATAATGTTTCCTTAACCCCATTATTTCTTTCTTACACTTTATATTAAATAATCAGGACATCCAATGACTTTCCTTGAACATATATCCAGACTCCTCCCCTTCTTTCCAACTTCACATCTATAATCTAGCTCAGCTACTACAACTTCTCACTTGAAAAACAAAAATAACTTCCTAAAGTTTTTCCTAGTGTGACACCCTCCCCTACCCCAGTATGCTTTTAACAGAAAATCATTTTAAAATATGCCACTTCAGTCACCATTTCATTTAAATAAAACCCAAAATATTTGTGATGTCATTTTATATCATCCTTTCCTCAGTTCCAGGATACATCACCTTTTCATGTTCTCTATTCCCTCCACATTGCCTCTAGGTATACCAACTACAGTGTTACATTTGCAGCTTTTCTTTAGCTCTGTCCTCTGTCTGCAAAACTCCAGCAATTCTATGCAGATATTTCCATAGAAATCCCTTACTATTTTCAAGGAGTTTCTCAATAAGTTCTGTTCTTACCACTATATTTAATACTGTATTCTGCAATATCTCACTTTATAAGCTTGTCAGCCTTCTTCCTGTTGTGTTGTTTAGTTTTCTTCCATAACACTTATCATCTATAAAACATTAGATTATTTATTATCTTTATTAAAAGCTATCTATCTCTTATCATTGAACTTTAGAAACGCAAAAATTTTGTTGAGTTGGCCACTGTTAAGTTCCAAATGACTAAAAGATTATCTGGAACTTAGTATGTACTCAATAAATATTTGTTTTCAAAGTTTAGAAATGTATTGGTTGTAATGATAACAATATACATTTAGATAGCAAGGATAAACTCAGTATAATATCTGCATGGATCTATGTACTATAAAACCTAAGATTGTGAATAAGCAGCTGTTATATAATGAATATATTATACTATTCACTAATAGACTAAGTCTATGCTGCTGCTGCTGCTAAGTCGCCTCAGTTGTGTCTGACTCTGTGCAATCCCAGAGACGGCAGCCCACCAGGCTCCCCTGTCCCTGAGATTCTCCAGGCAAGAACACTGGAGTGGGTTGCCATTTCCTTCTCCACTGCATGAAAGTGAAAAGTAAAAGTGAAGTCACTCAGTCGTGTCCGACTCCTAACGACCCCATGGACTGCAGCCTACCAGGCTCCTCTGTCCATGGGATTTTTCAGGCAAGAGTATTGGAGTGGGGTGCCACTGCCTTCTCCAAGACTAAGTCTATAGTTCAATAATATTCACAAAAATTATCAGACAAGAAAAATGATCACATAAACTAGTGTGGGTAACAATTATTACACAATTTTTTTTTTCAAGGAGTATTTCACATAACTTTTCATAGTTGAGGTTCAAAACTGGTTTCGGTAGACTAAGAACAACAATTTCACCTTAAATGCTTGTTTACAATGTAGTTTCTTTGGCTCTAACTCAAACTTATAGCAGTAGAATTTAGGGGAATTTGTGGGATACAGGATCTTAGTTCCCCCACCAGGAATCAAAACTGTAACCCTTGCCTTGGAACCACTGAACTGCCTGGGAAGTTCTGATCCAATTTTTATGGTATTTATTTCCCATCCTTGAAATTTTCTAAATCATGTCTTTTCATTTTCTATATATCTGCCATGTAATATATGTTATTAATTTTTACATCATATCAGATAATTTGATCAATAATGTAACTTATTTAAAAGCATGTTCTAATTAACATTATATTAAATTTTAATTTTATTATCTATTTTCTGTTTACCATTACTGTGCTCACTAGGGAGTCTTTTCAGTATTAACCAAACAGTCAAATTCATGAGACTAAAAAGGTCACATTAAACATCAGAGTTACTTAAATGTATATAGGGTAAGAGAAAACAGCTTGCCATCAAAAAGTATCAGATTTTCCACAACATTAGGAATGGTCTTTGCATCATTTATATAGCTATCCAGGAGATATTCTCTGAGCCCTCAAGCCTCTTCAGGTGTAAGGAGACCAGGATCATACCTCTGGTTATGAATTAATTTAGTTTGGAAATCTCAAGTCATGCAAGAGCTATTATCTCTTGTAACAAGTCCAGAAGAATACCTGTTAAGAAGGCATGAGGGCCAACATCAGGAAAATACAAAGTTCAGGTTACCTTTTGATATTTATAGTTTTCCCGAGCTCAGATTCAGTTTATTAATCAGAAGTTAATTTTATCATAAGTAATGCTGCTAAGCTAACACTCCAATTTCAGTAGGTTTATAGGAGGAAAAGTGAGAAAGTCGAGTTAAATTCTTATGAAGAATAGAAAAATGCTTTCTTAACATCTAACCAAAATCACATTTTTCTTTTGGTTTTCAATTATATATGCCAAATACATAAACTTTTATTAGTGTGAAAAATTCCATTTTTATTTTTTCAATCTGATTATTCCTAACATATTCATTAAGTTATTTTTACTTACTCATTTCTTAAATTTAGCAATATTATATTTCATCCAAAACCTACAGATATATCTCCTATCACTTTTCTCTGCTTGTTCTCTAACATTATTTTACTTCAAGCTTTTAGCTAGAAATGTGCAGATATTTTCTTTCTTACTGTCACTGCTTATCACACTATCAGGCCTAAGTTGTTTAGAGTTGTTCACTTATCCTTCCCATAATTCATAATTCTTCTTAGCCTTATAATTCACTTATCCTTCCCATAATTCATAATTCATAATTCATGTTCTCCACAATTTGTTTCTTCTTTAACCAGAATACTTTCAGGGAGGGTGGTCCCAAGATGGTTGAGAAATAGGATGGGGAGACCACTTTCTCCACCACAAATTCATCAAAAGTTCATCTGAATGCTGAGAAACTTCCACAAAACAACTTCTGAACGCTGGTGGAGAACACCAGGCACCCAGAAAGGCAGCCCCTTCTCTTCGAAAGGAGGTAGGACAAAATACTAAACACAAAAAGAGAGACAAAAGAGTTTGGGATGAAGACCCATCCTGGGGAGGGAGTCGTGAAGAAGGAGAAGTTTCCACACAGTAGGAAACCCTCTAACAGGCGGTTCTGTGGGGGAGTCTTGGAATCTTAGAGGGCAACATAACTGGGAGAAGAAACACACACACACACACTCACACACACACAGAATATGTGCCTAACCACAACTGCCAGCAGAGAAATAGCTCAGAGGCTCATGTCCACCACCATGGAGCAGGGGCAGGACAGGGAGGCATGGGCTGTATAATCAGTGCTTAGGGTAAGGACCAGGCCTGAATGCTCTGAGGACAATCTGAGGGAGCTAACCTGAGATAACAACCCAAACTGTGGGATAGCTAGAGAGAAAAAAAGAGAGAGAGAGAGAGAACTTTCCTGTGAAAGGCTCTAATGCACAGCCTGGCCTGCTCACAAAACAAAGGATTTAGTGAATACCAAAGGAAAGCTAGCAGGCTGTGTACAGGCCCCTCCCCACTGGAGGCAGAGAGGCAGGCATGTGACAGCCAGAGCCAGAAGGGAAGGGGCTGCTGTAATCTCGGCCCCAGAGATGGCATCCTCCACCAAACTGTAAGCAGGCTCCCAGTTGCTAACCACGTCTTCCTGGGATCCTGGATGGTTGATATCTGCCAGGAGGGTCACACCCTGAGATCATCTCCCTAGAGGATACACACAGGACACCTGAGACAGTGTTCTCACAGTGCACCCAGGAAACTGAGCACCAGGGACCAGGGAGGTGATTAGGGCACACAGTCCACCTGGGACAGTATGCTCACCAAGCACATGGTTGCCTGAGCTGCTCGGACCAAGGAAGGGCACAATGCACACCCAACCAAGTCTGTGCCCTTGCAGCGTACTGGAGAACTTGAGCAGCTTAGACCTGGGAAGTACAGGAAATCTGAGCAGCTTAGACCGGGAAATACAGGGCCCAATTTGGACAGTGCCCTTGCAGAGCACCCTGGAGCCTCAGCAGTGTAGACCTGGGAAGCACAAACCACCCTGAGCTGAGGCAGACCCAGTGTGGTCCATACACTGTGAACACTCCCCACACATGCCAGCAATATTTGTTTGCAGTGTCCCTTCCTCCCTGCAACACAACTAAACAAGTGAGCCTAAATAAGTGACCACCTTCATCCCCTCCTTGAGTCAGGGTGGAAGTTAGACATTGAAGAAGCTTGCAGAGGGAGGCAAAATAAACAAAGAGGGAACCTCTCTGGAAGTGACAGGTACAACAAGTTAAAATCCTGTAGTTACTACTAAGCATTGGAGGGGGCCTATAGACCCTGAGAAAAACTACAATCTGGAACAAGGAACTATCTTAAACTGAACTGACCCCACACTGCCCACAATAGCTCCAGAGAAATCCCAACATATATTTTTACTATTATCATGTCTTAATTTGTTTAAGTTCTTATTCAGTTCAGTTCAATTGAGTCACTCAGTCGTGTCCGACTCTTTGCGACCCCATGAATTGCAGCACGCCAGGCCTCCCTGTTCACCACCATCTCCCGGAGTGTGCTCAGACTCACGTCCATTGAGTCCGTGATGCCATCCAGCCATCTCATCCTCGGTCGTCCCCTTCTCCTCCTGCCCCCAATCCCTCCCAGCATCAGAGTTTTTTTCAATGAGTCAACTCTTCGCACGAGGTGGCCAAAGTACTGGAGTTTCAGCTTTAGAATCATTCCTTCCAAAGGAATCCCAGGGCTGATCTCTTTCAGAATGGACTGGTTGGATCTCCTTGCAGTCCAAGGGACTCTCAAGAGTCTTCTCCAAAACCACAGTTCAAAAGCATCAATTCTTCGGTGCTCAGCCTTCTTCACAGTCCAACTCTCACATCCATACATGACTACTGGAAAAACCATAGCCTTGACTAGACGGACCTTAGTCGGCAAAGTAATGTCTCTGCTTTTGAAAATGCTATCTAGGTTGGACATAANTCTGATTAATTATACATTTTTAGAGTAGACATTGCCGATCCTATTTTACAAAATAAGGTACCTGAAGCTCAAAGAGGTTAAATAGCTTGCTAAAGTTTGTAAAGTAAGTATTATAACTGACTTATCTGGGATTTTAGACTGAATCTGTTTGAATCCTAGGCCACTTGTCATTTCAATAATATTTTCTTAGGTTTTCTCATGATCCTTTTCACATGGTACACATGATATCTTCTGTATAAGCTCCATGCTCTGGGTCTAACTTACTCCTTCTTCCTAGCTCCCTGAAACAAGAAGATTCCAGCTAATTCCCCAGATCATACAAACACGATGGCAGAATCAAAAGCTACACTATGGAGTTATTAATGTTTTTATTGAAGTCAGGTCAGTCACTCCAACTGACAAAGCCACCATGTTCTTCTCCACAGGAAAACAATTTAGGCAGTAGTCAGAACTAGATGACTAGAGAGCCCACTTGTGAACAGGTGGTTACACACTGTTCTGCAGGCCCATACTAGTCTACTCATAAAAGAAGGACCACTTGGTACTTGAGTGCTTGGTAAAAGGTTAAACTTTCTCTGCTCATCAAAAATAAAATGCACTTTGAATGTTTGAACCATTCTGTTAAAATATGAAACAAACTGCTCAAAAATAAGAATTAAAACAAAGCATAAATGTTACCTGTTAGATTGGGAAAGCTAGGGCAGCAAAACCTACAATTTAGCACATAGATATCATTCTGTCTTGTCTTCTACCAGCTCCTGCAGTAAAGACTAGAAAATAATATAATCCCTGTCTTGCGGACTGTCATGCAGGAACAAAGTTTATGATAGTTGATACCCTGTACAAAATAAGAATCTCACGCTTACATAGCAAATACATGAATAGAAAAGTTATTTCAGGCCAAAAGCACTCTTGCAGCACAAGCAAAGTGATGTTAAGTATTTATCCCCAAGCCATTAAAAGGAAAAAAATTACTTAATTTCTATGGCCCCAGATAAATGTTTTTAAAGGAATCCAAAAACAGATAATAAAAGCAGAAAAAGCTGGTTTATGCCAGTAGAAATTGTCCATAAGGCTAGGCTAAGCGGAAATGCAGTGTATTCATGGTGCTGGGAAGATTGTTTTCTTTTAGAAACCTGGCAGCCTCTGTTGGCATAACATAACAGCAATTGCTTTACTGATTAGCTATGTATTCTTTTTTCTATGGTTTTGTCTGTTGTAGCCTGAAATTGTCACTTTACTTGGCTAACTGCTAAATCACAAGCTTAAAAGGAGCTGGTTGTAGTTTTAATTGTATTAACAAGAGGAGAAGTATGAGGGGAAACTCACGTTTCACTCTATTTCCCTTATACTTGTGGATCTTGTGTTTCTGATTTATAGTGTGACTTATGCTGCTTCAAGGCTCAAGGCTAAATTACAAAGTCAATTTCAACTTCAACAAATACTCTACAGGTCCTGCTGTGTCTCCCTGAATGGCAGGACTCATGGATTCCATCTGTGAGGAAGCAAGCTTTGCATATGAAAAACATCAGGGCAGGGGACAAAGCAAGGAAGAACAGCAATTCAACAATTCCTTTCTTTTGTTGTGTGTGGTGTCTCTTTTAAACACTTATGATAAAAATCAGTGAGTGCTTTAGAAACAAATAATTTTTATTGTGGAATTGGGAGAGCAATTATTTGATGTTATATATGCATATGTTTGAAAGTAAAATGTCTTTGCTTAATGTAACAGCAAACTTTAAGAGCTGACATAATCTTGCTTTCATGTATCACCTTATGAAATGGTGGGTTTCTTGAGCTGCTGAGCTTTACTCTCTTGTCCTAGGTTTGTTTAACCTGATGTGAACATAAGTTCATCCTAGAGAAAAAGTCCACTGACAATACATAAAAGTTCAATTTTACTTCAAATTAAAATGGGAGAGGGAAACAAACCTCCATTGAAAAAACCTGAGTTATTGTTTTTTATATTGGCCAACAGGTAGAACAATATTATCTTTATATTCTGTTTCTCTAAACTGCATTTAATCTTCCACTGGACAGAGTAGTAACCGGTAATAACTTACTGCCACCTACAGATGAAATATAAGTCTGCTGCTAGCAAAACAGGTGGGCCAGGATTCACACTGAAGCCCCCCCGCCCAGCTCACAGAAGATCTTACAAGTTTGAGATGCAGAAAATGAATACTTCTCCACCATGAATAATTGGATTGTGCTTGTAGTTTTGAGATATAAATGAAATTAGNTGGAAAAGACTCTGATGCTGGGAGGGATTCGGGGCAGGAGGAGAAGGGGACGACCGAGGATGAGATGGCTGGTTGGCATCACTGACTCGATGGATGTGAGTCTGAGTGAACTCCGAGAGATGGTGATGAACTGGGAGGCCTGGCGTGCTGCAATTCATGGGGTCGCAAAGAGTCGGACACGACTGAGAGACTGAACTGAACTGAACTGATGTAGGGGGACGTCTGATTGGTCACTTTCTTTCGAAGGGTTGTGTGTTGGTTTTTGATTGGTCCCTATTACCTAGGTAGACCACAAGTTCCTGAACTTTAAGTCAGGAGATTCTGGTCTGGGGTCTGATTGGCTCCTGGGTGGTGGGGTGAGGTCAGGGGATTTCCAAAGTCTCTTTTCCTTACAAAATGAAGTTTTTCTGTTAACAAAATGGAGTAGCTTAGATTCTTCAATTATACCCATTTTGGACTACATTAATTAACTTCCTGGTTGCATTTTTCTCTCTCGTGAAATAGGAACGAAAATGTTGCAGGAAGGTGGACCTCTTCCAGGGCCCAAAACTGGGCTCTTGTCTAACACTCAGAAATGAATTTTCTGAGGTGACACACGTGCTGACAAAGCAAGAGAATTTATTGAGAAAGGGCACCCAGGTGGAGAGCAGGAGGGTAAAGGAACCCAGGAGAACTGCTCTGCCGTGTGGCTCACAGTCTCGGGTTTTATGGTGGTGGGATTAGTTTCCAGGTGGTCTTTAGCCAATCATTCTAATTCAGAGTCTTTCCTGGTGGTGCACGCATCGTGCAGCCAAGATGGATGCTAGCAAGAACGATTCTGGGAAGTGGACGGACACGTGGTGTCTCCTTTTGACCTTTTCTGAACTCTTCCATTTGGTGGTGGCTTATTAGTTCCGTATTCCTTATCAGGATCTCCTGTCATAAAACAACTCATGCAAATGGTTACTATAGTGCCAGGCCAGGGTGGGCGGTTTCAATCAGTGTGCTTCCCCTAACAATAACACTACATGCCTCACAGAGCTGCTACCTGGATTAGAGGAGTTACTGTATTTAAACTCAAATCCAAGCTATAACCTTTATTAGCTAATCATATTTTGTGTAGCAAATCCAAAATGGCTTCCCTGGTAGCTCAGTTGGTAAAACTCTTGCAGTGCACAAGAGCCCAGTTCAATCCTGGGTTGGAAAGATCTGTTGGAGAAGGGAGAGGCTACCCACTCCAGTATTTTGGACTTCCCTGATAGCTGAGATGGTAAGGAATCCACCTGTAATGGTGGAAACCTGAGTTCCATCCATGGATTGGGAAGTTCCCCTGGAGGAGGTCATGGCAGCTCACGCCAGTATTCTTGCCTAGAAAATCCCCATGGACCTAGGAGCCTGGTGGGCTACATTCCATGGATTCATACTGTTCATGGGGTTCTCAAGGCAAGAATACTGAAGTGGCTTGCCATTCCCTTCTCCAGTGGACCAAGTTCTGTCAGCCCTCTCCACCATGACCCGCCCGTCTTGGGCTGCCCTGCAGGCATCACTTGGTTTCATTGAGTTAGACAAGGCTGTGGTCCTAGTGTGATTAGATTGACTAGTTTTCTGTGAGTATGGTTTCAGTATGTCTGCCCTCTGATGCCCTCTTGTAACACCTACCATCTTACTTGGGTTTCTCTTACCTTGGGTGTGAAGTATCTCTTCACGGCTGCTTCAGCAAAGCACAGCCGCTGTTCCTTACCTTGGATGAGGGGTATCTCCTTACCGCCACCATTCCTGACCTTCAACATGGGATAGCTCCTCTAGGCGCTCCTGCCCTGTTGCAGCCACCAATCCTTGGGTTGCCCCTCCTGGCCGCCGGCCCTGGCCTCGGGCATGGGTGGTTCCTCCCAGCTGCTGCCCACTCCTTTAATTTTCATTTTTAGAACCTACTATTACCTTGTCAAAAAAGACCCTATTTTTAAAGCAAATTTCATATATATTTTTTAATTTTGTGATTGATTTTGTTTTGCATTTTTTATATTGTATTTTTGAGAGTCTAACCTCTATTCTAGATTTTTAATCTTTGCTTTTTGATATTCATTATCAATTTTGTACCTTTAAGAATCTAATCTTCAGTATCCATTTTCACTTAAGGATGTGATTACTGGCTTGATTGCTCTCTCCCCTTTTGACATCCACTCTTCTCTTTCTAGCCACCTCTATCTCCCTCCTTCTTCTTTTCTTCTCTATATAACTCTGTGAATCTCTCTGGGTGTTCCAGACTATGGAGAGCACTTAGCGAACTGGTTACTGGCTAGACTGCTTTCTCCCCTTTTGACTCCTCCTCTTCTCTCCTGGTCACTTTTACCTCCCTCCTCCCTCTTTTCTTCTCTATGTAAATCTGTGAACCTTCCTGGGTATCCCTCGCTGTGCAGAATTGTTTCACCATTAATGTAGTTGTTTTATCATCTGTCCTATATGGATGGAGAAGCCTTGAGGCTACTGTAAGAGAAAGACTGAAAGCCAGAGGCAGGAGGCTTAACTCCAAAACATGAGAACATCAGAAAACTCATGATTCCAGGGAACATTAATAGATAAGAACTTACCCAAAAGTCTCCATACCTACACTGAAACCAAGCTCCACCCAAGGGCCAACAAGTCTCAGTGCAAGACATACCACATTAATTCTCCAGCAAAGCAGGAGCACAACCCTGAGCATTAAAAGACAGGCTTCCCAAAGCCATGCCAAACCCATAGACACCTCAAAACTTACTATTGGACAGTTCGTTGCACTTCAAAGAGAAGAGATCTAGCTTCACCCACCAGAACACAGATGTAAGCTCCTCTTACCAGGAAACCTTGGCAAGCCACTAGTCCAACTGCACCCACATGGAGCAGGCTCCACAATAAAGAGGAACCATGAACTTCCAGCCTACAGAAAGGGCAACCCAAAAACAGCAATCTAAACAAAATGAAAAGGCAGAGAAATACTCACCAGGTAAAAGAACATGGTAAATCCCCACCAAACCAAACAAAAGAGGAGGAGACGGGGAATCTACCTGAAAAAGAATTCAGAAAAATGGTAGTAAAGATGATCCAAAATCTTGAAAACAAAATGGCGTTATAAATAAATAGACTAGAGACAAGGATTGAGAATTCAAGAAATGTTTAACAAGGAGATAGAAAAAATAAAGAAGAGTCAATCAATAATGAATAATGCAATAACTGAGATCAAAAGCACTCTGGGGGGAACCAAGAGTAGAATAACTGAGGCAGAAAAGAGAGCATGTGATGTGAAAGATGGGGTGGTGGAAATACATGAAGCAAAGAGGAAAAAAGTAATAATTAAAAGAAATTAAGAAATCAGAGACCTCTGGGACAATGTTAAACATCACAACATTCAAATCATAAGTGTCCCAGAAGAAGACAAAAAGAAAGGGCATGAGAAAATACTTTGGGAGATAATAGTTGAAAACTTCCCTAAAATGGGGAAGGAAATAGCCACCCAAATCCAAGAAATCCAGAGATTCCCAAACAGGAGAAACCTAAGGCAAGACACATATTATTCAAACTAACAAAGATCAAACATAAAGAGCAAATATTAAAAGCATCAAGAGAAAAGCAACAACAACAACAACAAAAAAAAAAGCAAAACAAAACAAAAATCACAAGGGGATCCCCATAAGGATAACAGCTAATCTTTCAATAGAAACTCTTCAGACCAGAAGGGAATAGCAAGACATATTTAAAGTGATGAAAGAGAAAAACCTACAACCCAGATTACTATACCCAGCAAGGATCTCATCCAGATAATGAAGGAGAAATCAAAAGCTTTACAGACAAGCAAAAGCTGAGAGAATTCAGCACCACCAAATCAGCTCTTCAAAAAAAATGCTAAAGGATCTTCTCTAGATAGGAAACACAGAAAAGTTTTATAAAACCAAACTGAAAACAACCAAGTAAATGGCAATGGAATCACACTTATCAATAATTACCTTAAATGTAAATGGATTGAATGCCCCAACCAAAAGACAAAGACTGGCTGAATGGATACAGAAACAAGACCCCTATATACGCTAGCTACAAGAGACCCACCCCAAAACAAGGGATGCATACAGATTGAAAGTGAAGGGCTGTAAAAAGATATTTCATGCAAATGGAGTCCCCAAAAAAGCAGGAGTAACAATACCTCATAACAGATAAAATAGACTTTGAAATGAAGATCTTGAAAAAAAAAACAAAGGATACTACCTAGTGATCAAAGGAGCAATCCAAGAAAAAGATATGACAATTATAAATATATATATACACCCAAATTAGGAGCATCTCAATACATAAGGCAAATGCTAACAAGTATGAAATGGGAAATTAACAGTAGCACAATAATAATGGGAGACTTTAATACCCCACTCACACCTATGGACAGATCAACTAAACAGAAAATTAGCAAGGAAACACAACCTTTAAATGATACAATGGACCAGTTTAGTTCAGTTCAGTTCAGCTGCTCAGTCGTGTCCGACTCTTTGTGACCCTATGAACTGCAGCACACCAGGCCTGCCTGTCCATCACCAACTCCTAGAGCCTATGCAAACTCATGTGCATTGAGTCAGTGATGCCACACAACCATCTTATCCTCTGTCGTCCCCTTCTCCTCCTGCTTTCAATCTTTCCCACCATCAGCATCATTTCAAATGAGTCAGTTTTTGCATCAGGTGGCCAAAGTATTGGAGTTTGAGCTTCATCATCAGTCCTTCTAATGAACACCCAGGACTGATATCCTTTAGGATGGACTGGTTGGATCTCCTTGCATTCCAAGGGACTCTCAAGCATCTTCTCCAACACCACAGTCCAAAAGCATCAATTCTTTGGTCCTCAGCTTTCTTTTTTTTTTTTTTTAATTTTATTTTTACTTTATTTTACTTTACAATACCGTATTGGTTTTGCCATACATTGACATGAATCCACCATGGGTGTATATTAGCTCCCAATCCCGAATCCCCCTCCCACCTCCCACCCCACACCATCCCTCTGGCTCATCCCTGTGCACCAGCTCCAAGCATCCTGTATCCTGCATCGAACATCGGCTTGTGCTTCGTTCTTACATGATATTATACACGTTTCAATCCCATTCTCCCAAATCATCCCACCCTCTCACTCTCCCACAGAGTCCAAAAGTCAAATTTTATTTTTACTTTATTTTACTTTACAATACCGTATTGGTTTTGCCATACATTGACATGAATCCACCATGGGTGTATATTAGCTCCCAATCCCGAATCCCCCTCCCACCTCCCACCCCACACCATCCCTCTGGCTCATCCCTGTGCACCAGCTCCAAGCATCCTGTATCCTGCATCGAACATAGGCTTGTGCTTCGTTCTTACATATTAGTTTACATGTTTCAATGCCATTCTCCCAATTTATCCCACCCTCTTCCTCTCCCATAGAGTCCAAAAGTCCTTTCTATACATTTGTGTCTCTTTTGCTGTCTCACATAAATTTGTTTATTTATTAAGTCACTGTAACACCATTATTGTACACCTGCAATTTAAAACTAGGGAATATTCAAGAGGCATATGGAAAGAAGCTCAACATCACTAACCATCAGGCAAAAGCAAATAAAAAACCACAGTGAGGTATCTATCACCTCACACCTGTCAAATAGTTGTCATCAAAAAGACAACAGATAACAAGTGCTGGAAAGGATATGAAGAAAATCCTCTTGCACAGTTGGTGCATGCTAAGTTGTTTCAGTCATGTCCTACTATTTGCAACCCCATGGACTGTATCCCATCAGGCTCCTCTGTCCATGGGATTCTCCAGGCTAGAATATTGAAGTGGGTTGCCATTTCCTCCTCCAGGGGATTTTCCTGATCTAGGAATTGAAACCTTATCTCTTCTGTCTCCTGCATTGGCAGGCGGGTTCTTTACCACTAGTGCCACCTGGGAAGCCCTGCATTGTTTGATAGGAATACAAATTGGTGCAGACATTGTAGAAACAGAATAGAGGTTCCTAAAAAATTAAAAATATGACTACTATATTGTCTTACTAAGAAGGAATTCCACTTTTGGATATTTATCTGAAGAAAGCGAAAACACTAATTAGAAAAAAAAAATGTGAACCCCTTTATTCATTGAAGCATTATTTGTGATAGTGAAGATATGGAGGCAACCTAAGTGCCTGTGGCTAGATAAATGAATAAAGAAAATGTGGTACAAGGGAATATTACTCAGCCATCTAAAAAAATGAAATCTTGCTAACTATTTCAGATTCTCTTCCAATTATGCCTTACTTCCTCTCCAAAGACAATTCCATCCATTCCTACAAGTGCGAGAGCCACCTGTCTGCTCACAGTGCCCATTTTGATCATCCTTGTTGTATAAACCAATTGCCAACTCAACTAGGATGTCTCAAAGGCAGACATGCCATCTTCCCTCTTTAGTGGATAGCAGCACCATCTTCCCAGTTCACCAAACAGAACCCTCTATCCCCTCTCCTCTCATATCCCACTGAAATCCAGCAATAAGTCCCATTTATAATATATCAACATTTATAAAATGGTGAAAGTCCACACACTCTTTTCCATGTGCACTGCCATGAACTGAGTCAAGACCACCATCTTCTATTTTGTAAAAGATCTTCATGACCCAGATAATCATGATGATGTGATCACTCATCTAGAGACAGACATCCTGGAATGTGAAGTCAAGTGGGCCTTAGAAAGCATCACTACGAACAAAGCTAGTGGAGGTGATGGCATTCCAGATGAGCTATTTCAAATCCTGAAAGATGATGCTGTGAAAGTGGTGCACTCAATATGCCAGCAAATTCGGAAAACTCAGCAGTGGCCACAGGACTGGAAAAGGTCAGTTTTCATCCCAATCCCAAAGAAAGGCAATGCCAAAGAATGCTCCAACTACCACACAATTGCACTCATCTCACATGCTAGTAAAGTAATGCTCAAAATTCTCCAAGCCAGGCTTCAGCAATACGTGAACCGTGAACTCCCTGATGTTCAAGCTGGTTTTAGAAAAGGCAGAGGAACCAGAGATCAAATTGCCAACATTTGCTGGATCATGGAAAAAGCAAGAGAGTTCCAGAAAAACATCTACTTCTGCTTTATTGACTATGCCAAAGCCTTTGACTGTGTGGATCACAATAAACTGTGGAAAATTCTGAAAGAGATGGAAATACCAGACCACCTAACCTGCCTCTTGAGAAATCTGTATGCAGGTCAGGAAGCAACAGTTAGAACTGGTCATGGAACAACAGACTGGTTCCAAATAGGAAAAGGAGTATGTCGAGGTTGTATATTGTCACCCTGCTTATTTAACTTCTATGCAGAGTACATCATGAGAAGCGCTGGACTGGAAGAAACACAAGCTGGAATCAAGATTGCCAGGAAAATATCAATAACCTCAGATATGCAGATGACACCACCCTTATGGCAGAAAGTGAAGAGGAGCTAAAAAGCCTCTTGACAAAAGTGAAAGAGGAGAGTGAAAAAGTTGGCTTAAAGCTCAACATTCAGAAAATGAAGATCATGGCATCTGGTC
>SJYT01012712.1:188996-225857 GCA_006410635.1 Cephalophus harveyi
TCAAAAGCAGAGACATTACTTTGCCGACTAAGGTCTGTCTAGTCAAGGCTATGGTTTTTCCAGTGGTCATGTATGGATGTGAGAGTTGGACTGTGAAGAAGGCTGAGCGCTGAAGAATTGATGCTTTTGAACTGTGGTGTTGAGAGTCCCTTGGACTGCAAGGAGATTCAACCAATCCATTCTGAAGGAGATCAACCCTGAGATTTCTTTGGAAGGAATGATGCTAAAGCTGAAACTCCAGTACTTTGGCCACCTCATGTGAAGAGTTGACTCATTGGAAAAGACTCTGATGCTGGGAAGGATTGGGGCAGGAGGAGAAGGGGACGACAGAGGATGAGATGGCTGGATGGCATCACTGACTCGATGGACGTGAGTCTGAGTGAATTCCGGGAGATGGTGATGAACAGGGAGGCCTGGCGCACTGCGATTCATGGGGTCGCAAAGAGTCGGACACGATTGAGCGACTGAACTGAACTGAACTGAACTGAGGTGTATCTACTAATCCCAAACTCCTAATTTATCCCTCCCCTACCCTTTTGTTAACCTTCAGTTTGTTTTCTGTTTGTGAGTCTGTTTCTGTTTTGTAAACAAGCTTACTCAACAGAATCCTACTGATAGCACAGGGAACTATGTTAAATATCCTATTATAACCCATAATGGAAAAATATGAAAATGAATATATATACATGCATGCTAAGTTGCTTCAGTCATGTCTGACTCTGCAACCTTATGGACTATAGGCCACCACTCTCCACTGTCCGTGGGATTCTCCAGGCAAGAATACTGGAGTTAGTTGATATACCCTTCTGCAGGGGATATTCCTGACCCAGGAATCGAACCCAGGTCACCTACAGCTCCTACATTGCAGGCAGATTCTTTACCACTAAGCCACCAAGGAATCCATGATAGATAGATAGATAGATAGAGAAGTCGCTCAGTCGTGTCTGACTCTTTGCGACCCCATGAACAGTAGCCAACCAGGCTCCTCCATCCATGGGATTTTCCAGGCAAGAATACTGGAGTGGGCTGCCATTTCCTTCTCCAGGGGATCTTCCTGACCCAGGGATCGAACCCAGGTCTCCCACATTGTAGGCAGACGCTTTACTGTCTGAGCCACCAGGGGATTACTTTGCTATACATCAGAAACTAACACAGTGTTCTAAATCAACTATTGTGGTGGTTTAGTCACTAAGCTGAGTCCAACTCTTGCGATCCCATGAACTGTAGCTAGCCAGGCTCTTCTGCCCATAGGATTCTCCAGGCAAGAATACCAGAGTGGGTTCCCATTTCCTTCTCCCAAAACTATACTTCAATTTAAAAAAAAAAAAAAAAGCATCTTCTCTAACACAGGAAAAGATGCTCAACATTGCTAATTATTAGAAAAATTCACATCAAAACCCCAGTGAGATATCACCTAACACCTGTCAGTCTACAAATAAATATTGATAAAGGCATGGAGAAAAGGGAACTCTTGTACACTGTTGATGGGAATGTAAACTGATGCAGCCACTACAGATAGCAGTATGGATGTTCTTCAAAAACTAAAAATAGAACTACCAAATAACCCAGTAATCTCACTACTGGGTACATACTCCAAAAAAAAACAAAAAAACTAATTAGAAAAGATACATGCACCCCAATGCTCATAGCAGCATTATTTACAATAGCCAAAGTGTGGAATTAGCTTAAGCGTCCATCAACAGACAAATGGTTGCTGCTGCTGCTACTGCTAAGTCACTTCAGTTGTGTCCGACTCTGTGCGACCCCATAGATCCCATAGATGGCAGCTCACCAGGCTCCCCCGTCCCTTGGATTCTCCAGGCAAGAACACTGGAGTGGGTTGCCATTACCTTCTCCAATGCATGAAAGTGAAAAGTGAAAATGAAGTCGCTCAGTTATGTCCAACTCCTAGCGACCCCATGGACTGCAGCCCACCAGGCTTCTCCGTCCATGGGAGTTTCCAGGCAAGAGTACTGGAGTGGGTTGCCATTGCCTTCTCTGAGACAAATGGTTAAAGAATATATATACAATGAACTGTTCTTCAAGCATTAAAAAGAAAAAAATTCTGCCATTTGTAGCAATGTGGTTGGACCTAGAGAGTATTATGCTTCGTGAAATATGAGAGACAGACAAATACTACATGCTGTCACATATATGTAGAATTTTAAAAATAAAACAAATGAAAGTACATAACAGAACAGTTACAGATACAGAGAGACAAACGAGTGGTTACCAATGGAGGGAGAAAAAGGTAGAGGGTGGGATGTCAAGATAGCAGTGTGGGATCAAGAGACACAAACTACTATGTATGAGATAAATATGCAACAAGGATATATTGAGCAGAACAGAGAAATATAGCCATTATCTTGTAAATATTTCATATGGAGTTCAGTTCAGTTCAGTTCAGTTCAGTCGCTCAGTCGTGTCCGACTCTTTGAAGTGGGTTGCCATTACCTTCTCCAATGCATGAAAGTGAAAAGTGAAAATGAAGTCGCTCAGTTATGTCCAACTCCTAGCGACCCCATGGACTGCAGCCCACCAGGCTTCTCCGTCCATGGGAGTTTCCAGGCAAGAGTACTGGAGTGGGTTGCCATTGCCTTCTCTGAGACAAATGGTTAAAGAATATATATACAATGAACTGTTCTTCAAGCATTAAAAAGAAAAAAATTCTGCCATTTGTAGCAATGTGGTTGGACCTAGAGAGTATTATGCTTCGTGAAATATGAGAGACAGACAAATACTACATGCTGTCACATATATGTAGAATTTTAAAAATAAAACAAATGAAAGTACATGACAGAACAGTTACAGATACAGAGAGACAAACGAGTGGTTACCAATGGAGGGAGAAAAAGGTAGAGGGTGGGATGTCAAGATAGCAGTGTGGGATCAAGAGACACAAACTACTATGTATGAGATAAATATGCAACAAGGATATATTGAGCAGAACAGAGAAATATAGCCATTATCTTGTAAATATTTCATATGGAGTATAATACATAAAAAATATTGAATCACTATGCTATAAAACTGAAATGAATACATTTTATAAATCAACTATACTACAATTTTTAATTTATTTAGTTTTTGTTGAAGGATAATTGCTTTCCAGAATTTTGCTGCTTTCTGTGAAACCTAAACATGAATCAGCCATAGGTTGTTTATATATCTTGTTTATAGCCCTGTTGTTTATATATCCCCTCCTTCTTGAAACTCCCTCCCATCTATCTCCCCACCCCACCCCTCTAGGTTGATATAGAGCATCTGTTTGAGCTTCCTGTGCCATACAGAAAATTCCCTTGGCTATCTGTTTTACATATGGTAATTCAAGTTTCCATGCTACTCTTTCTATACATCTCACCCTCTCCTCCCTTCTTCCCATGTCTATAAGTCTATTCTCTATGTCTGTTTCTCCATTAATGCCTTGTAAATAAATTCTTCAGTATCATTTTTCTAGATTCCATGTATATGCATCAGAATATGATATTTATCTTTCTCTTAGACTTCCCTGGTGACTCAGATAGTAAAAGCATCTGCTTACAATGGAGGAGACCTGGGTTCGATCCCTGGGTTGGGAAGATCCACTGGAAAAGGAAATGACAACCCACTCCAGTTTTCTTGCCTGGAAAATCCCATGGACAGAGGAGCCTGGCAGGCTACAGTCCACGGGGTCCCAAAGAGTCAGACACAACTAAGTACCTTCACTTCACTTCACTTCTGACTTACTTCACTCTGAATCATGGGTTCTAGGTTCATCCACCTCATTAGAACTGACTCAAATGCATTCCTTTTTATGGCTGAGTAATATTCCATTCTGTATACTTACCATTATTTCTTTATCCATTCATCTGTCAATGGACATCTAGGTTGCTTCCATGTTCTAGATATTGGAAATAGTGCTACAATGGACAATGGGATACATGTGTCTCTTTCAATTATGGTTTCTTCAAGGTATATGCCTAGGAGTGGGATTGATGGGTCATATGGTGGTTTTATTCTTAGCGTTTTTAAAGGAATCTCCATACCGTCTTCCATAGTGGCTGTATCAATTTACATTCCCACCAACAGTGCAAGAGTGTTTCCTTTTCTCCACACCCTTTCCAGCATTTATTGTTTGTAGACTTCTTGATGAGGGCCATTCCAACTCTTGTGAGGTGATATTTCATTGTAGTTTTGATTTGCATTTCTCTAATAATGAGCAATGTTAGAGCATCTTTTCGTGTGTTTGTTAGCCATCTAGATGTCTTATCTGGAGAAATGTCTGTTTAGGTCTTTTCCCCACTTTTTGATTGGGTTGTTTGTTTTTCTGATATTGAGTTGTATGAGCTGCTTTTATATTTTGGAAATTAATCTTTTGTCAGTTGTTTCATTTGCTGCTATTTTCTCCCATTCTGAAGGTTGTCTTTTCACCTTGCTTGTAGTTTCCTTTGATGTACAAAAGCTTTCAAGTTTAATCAGGTCCACTTGGTTACTTTTGGTTTTATTTCTATTATTCTAGGAGGTGAGTCATAGAGGATCCTGCTTTGATTTATGTCATCGAATGTTCTACCTAATGTTTTTCTCTAAGAGTTTTATAGCTTCTGTTCTTACGTTTAGGTCTTTAATCCATTTTGAGTTTATATTTGTGTATGGTGTTAGGAAGTGTTGTGTTTCCCTATAGACTGTGAAATTTTTTGTCCTAGTTCTGTGAAAAATGTCATTGGTAACTTGATAGAGATGACATTGAATCTGTAGATTGTGCTTCGTAACAATAACTTTCACAATATTGATTCTTCTTGCTGAGGAACATAAAATATCTCTGCATCCATTTATGTCATCTTTGACTTCTTTCATTAGCAGTTTTTTTTTTATTTTAGCTATACATTTATTTAAACCAACATATGAAAAATATTATCATTTCAACTTATGGTCAATACAAAAATTGTTAATGAGATATTTTACATTTTTTCAAGTAAAAAATCTCATCTATAATTTATAGTTACAGTATACAGTAGATTTGCCAAGTTAGCCCATACATAACTTTAAGTATCATTAAAAAATTTAGCAGCTATGTTAAGATGTAATTGGGTTATGTGTACAGTTCTTTTGTCTCCTTAGCTAAGTTTGTTCCTAGATATTTAATTCTTTTTGTTGCAATGGTGAATGGGATTGATTCCTTAATTTCTTTTTCTGATTTTTCATTGTTAGTATATAGAAATGCAAATTATTTCTGCATATTGATTTTGTATCCTGACATTTAAAATTGTTAATATGGTGTATCACATTGATTGATTTGCATATACTGAAGAATCCTTGCATACCTCGAATAAATCCAACTTGATCATTGTGTATGAGCTTTTTGATGTGCTGCTGAATTGTGTTTGCTAAAATTTTGTTGAGGATTTTTGCATCTATGTTCATCACTGATATTGGCCTGTACTTTTCTTTTTTTGTGTTATCTTTGTCTGGCTTTGGTATCAGGGTGATGGTGGCCTCATAGAATGAGTTTGGAAGTGTTCCTTCTTCTGCAACTTTTTGAAAGAATTTTAGAAGGATAGGCATTAGTTCTTCTCTAAATGTTTGATAGAATTCTTCTGTGAAGCCATCTGGCCCTGGGGTTTTGTTTTTAGTAAGATTTTTGATCACAACTTCAATTTTAGTGCTTATAATTGGGTTGTTCATAATTTTTATTTCTTGCTGGTTCAGTCTGGGAAGATTGAACTTTTCTCAGAATCTGTCCATTTCTTCCAGATTATCTATTTTATTGCCATATAGTTGTTCATTGTAGTGTCTTATAATCCTTTGTATTTCTGCATGGTCTGTGGTAACCTCTTTCTTTTTAATATAAATTTATTTATTTTAATTGGAGGTTAATTGCTTTACTATATTGTATTGGTTTTGCCATACATCAACATGAATCTGCCACAGGTATACACTTGTTCCCCATCCTGAACCCCCCTCCCTCCTCCCTCCCCGTACCATCCCTCTGGGTCGTCTCAGTGCACCAGCCCCAAGCATCCAGTATCATGCACTGAACCTGGACTGGCTATTCATTTCTGGCATTGAAACATGTATAATATCATATATGAAATGAGTTGCCAGCCCAGGTTTGATGCAACCTCTCCTTTTTTCATTTCTAATTTTGTTGATTTGATTCTTCTCTCTTTTTTTCTTGATGAGTCTGTCTAAAGGTTTATTTTTTTTTCATTTATTTCTTCTTGGATCTTTATTATTTCTTTCCTTTTACTAATTTTGGGGTTTTGGAGTTCTTATTTTTGCAGCTATTTTAAGTGTAAAGTTAGGTTGTCTATTCAATGTTTTTCTTATTTCTTGAGGTAAGGTAGTATTGCTATAAACTTTCCTCTTAGAACTGCTTTTGCTGCATCCCATAGGTTTTGAGTTATGTTTTCATTGTCGTTTGTTTCTAGAAATTTTTTGATTTCTCTTTTTATTTCTTCAGTACCCTGTTTTTTATTTAGAAATGTGTTGTTTAATCTCCATGTGTTTGTGTCACCTGTATTTTTTTCTTGTAATTGATATCTAGTCTCATCATTGTTGTCAGAAAAAATGCTTGACATGACTTCAATTTTATTAAATTTACTGAGGTTTGATTTGTGACCCAAGATGTGGTCTATCCTAGAGAATGTTCCATGTGCACTTGAGAAGAAGGTGTATTCTTCTGCATTTGGATGGAATGTCTTGAGGATATCAGTGAGATCCCTCTCATCTAAAGTATCATTTAAGACTAGTGATTCCTTACTAATTTTCCATTTTGATGATCTGTCCATTGGTATGAGCAAGGTGTTAAAGTTAATAAATTATTAATTTATCTTCTAGTATTATTGTGTTACTGTCAATTTCTCATTTGATGTCTGTTAGCGTTTGTCTAATGCATTGAGGTGCTCTTATGTTGGGTGCCTAGACATTTACAATTGTTATGTCCTCCTCTTGGAGTGATCCCTTGATCATTATGTAGTGTCCTTCCTTATATTTAGTAATATGCTTTATTTTAAGGTCTATTTTGTCTAATTTGAGGATTGTTACTCCAGCTTTCTTTTGCTTCCCATTTGCATGGAACATATTTTTCCATCCTCTCACTTTCAGTCTATATGTATCTTGAGGTCTGAAGTGGGTTTCTTGTAGACAGCATACATATGGGTCTTGTCTTTTTATCCATTCTGCCGGTCTGTGCCTTTTGGTTGGAACATTTAATCCATTTATTTTTAAAGTAATTGTTTATATATATGTTCCTATTGCCATTTTCTTAATTTTGGGGGGTTGATTTTGNATCTTGAGGTCTGAAGTGGGTTTCTTGTAGACAGCATACATATGGGTCTTGTCTTTTTATCCATTCTGCCAGTCTGTGCCTTTTGGTTGGAACATTTAATCCATTTATTTTTAAAGTAATTGTTTATATATATGTTCCTATTGCCATTTTCTTAATTTTGGGGGGTTGATTTTGTAAATCTTTTTTCTTCTCTTGTATTTCTTGACTGTGTAAGTCCTTTTAACATTGCTGTAAAGCTGATTTGGTGGTACTGATTTCTCTTAACTTTTCCTTGTCTGAAAAGCTTTGATTTCTCCATCAATTTTGAATGAGGTCCTTTCTAGTTACAGTAATCTTGGTTGTAGATTTTTCCCTTTCAGTACTTTAAATGTATCCTGCCATTCCCTTCTTTCAGTTTCTGCTGAAAGATCAGCTGTTAAGCATATGGGGTTTCCCTTGTATCTTACTTGTTGTTCTCCCTTGCTGCTTTTAATATTCTTTCTTTGTGTTTAGTCTGTTAGTTTGATTATTGTCTTGGCATGTTGGAGAAGACTCTTGAGAGTCCCTTGGGCTGCAAGGAGATCCACCCAGTCCATCCTAAAGGAGATCAGTCCTGGGTGTTCATTGGAAGGACTGATGCTGAAGCTGAAACTCCAATACTTTTGCCACCTCATGAGACAAATTGACTCATTGGAAAAGACCCTGATGCTGAGAGGGATTGCGGGCAGGAGGAAAAGGGGACAAAAGAGGATGAGATGGCTGGATGGCATCACCAACTCGATGGACATGAGTTTTGGTGAACTCCAGGAGTTGGTGATGGACAGGGAAGCCTGGCGTGCTGAGATTCATGGACTCGCAGGGAGTCAGACATGACTGAGCAACTGAACTGAACTGAATTGGCATGCTTCTCCTGGGTTTATCCTGTATGGGACTCTTTGTGCCTCTTGGACTTGATTATTTCCTTTTCCATGTTGGGGAAATTTTCAAATATAATCTCCAAAAAATTTATCATACCCTTTCTTTTTCTCTTCTTCTTCTGGGACCCCTATAATTTGAATGTTAGTGTATTTGATATTGTCCCTGAGGTCTCTGAGGCTGTCTTCAGTTCTTCTCGTTCTTTTTACTTTATTCTTCTCTTCAAATTTATTTCCACCATTTTATCTTCCAACTCATTGATTCATTCTTCTGCTTCAGATAATCTGCTACTGATTCCATTTAGAGTATATTTCATCTCAATAATTGTGTTGTTTGTCTCTGTATGTTTATTCTTTAATTCGTCTAGGTCTTTGTTCCTTGATTCTTGAATTTTCTCCATTTTGTTTTCAAGGTTTTTGATCATCTTTACTATCAGTTTTCTGAATTCTTTTTCAGGTAGTTTGCCTATTTCCTCTTCATTTATTTGGATTTCTGTGTTTTTAGTTCATTCCTTCATTTGTATGGTATTTCTTTGCCTTCTCATTATTTTTTTTAACTTATTGTGCTTGCGGTCTCCTTTTCCCAGGCTTCAGAAAAGTTGAATTCTTTCTTCCTTTTGGTTTCTGCCCTCCTAAGGCTGTAAGCTTCATGTAGGGTGAGATTTGTGCTGGGCTTTTGTTTGTTTGTTTGTTTTTCCTCTGATGGGTAAGGCTGAGTGAGGTGGTAATCCTGTCTGCTGATGACTGGGTTTCTTGTTTAGCTGTTTTGTTTGTTTTTTAGATGAGGGATCCTGCACAGGGTGCTACTGGTGGTTGGGTGATGCCAGGTCTTGATTCAAGTGGTTTTGCTTGTGTGTGTTCTCACTGTTTGATACTCCCTAGGGATAGCTCTCTAGTAGTCTAGGGTCTTGGAGTCAGTACTCCTACTCTAAAGGCTCCAGGCTAGATCTCTGGTCAGGAATCAAGATTACACAAGTGGTTTGTTATGGCATTAAATGAGATTAAAACAAATATCCAAAAATAAGAAATCAGAGATGACCCCAGACAAATGGCAGTTACAAAATCAGGCAAATAATAATTAAAATAATAGGAATATACACATATACCTATACACCAATGAGTAAAGTCAAAACAGTCCAACAAAAATAAAGTACAATAGATTAATGTGGCAAACAAAGGAAATAAAAAATTATATTTGCCAGTTAAGAACAAAACTAACTAAAGCAAGGTGACAATTGGGAAGAAAAAAGAAAGAAAGAATAGATATGCAAAGTTAAAATAGGGGTAGATGAAGATTTATATAATTAAAGAATAACTGCCAGAGGGAAAAAACAGTAGGAAAGTCAAGCAAAGGAATAAAGGTAGAAAAGAATAAAATCAGTTTTAAAAAATTAAAATTATAAAAAAGAGAAAACAAAAGGAATCAAAAATAAAAAGAGGGGTGGGGAGGAAAACTACACAGAGCTACAAAAGCCCAACATAGAGGCAGAGGTTTAGAACAACAATAAAGAATGAGACCAAGGGGGGAAAAAATGCTTAAAAGCTTAACTGGATTTCTTAGTGCCAATAAAATCGACAACTACAACAGTGAAAGTGAGAGTGACTCAGTTGTGTCTTTGTGACCCCATTGACTGTATATAGCCCGTGGAATTCTTCAGACCAGAAGCCTGGAGTGAGTAGCCTTTCCCTTCTACAGGCAATCTTCCCAACCTAGGGCTTGAACCAATGTCTCCTGAATTGCAGACAGATTCTTTACCAGCTGAGCCACAAGTGAAGCCCAAGAATACTGGACTGGGTAGCCTACCCCTTCTCCAGCAGATCTCCCCCTGACCCAGGAATTGAACCAGGGTCTCCTTCATTGCAGGTGGGTTCTTTACAAACTGAGCTATTAGGGAAGGCCAACTACAACAGAGGGGGAAAGAAAGGAAAAGAAAAGAAAAATGCAAAAGAATCTACAGAACCAATCAAAAAATAAGAACAATAAATGTTTTACTTGAGTCACTGCTGTCAGAGTCCTTTCTACCTCACTGAGAGTCAGTCTACCTCACCTCCCTAGGATGCCCTCCAACACTGTGCTGATCTCTGGACCTGCTGTGGGGGCAGCTCAGGTTCTAATCTGGCCCTACTCCTATGTGTTCTTGCCTCCAATGTCCACAGCTATCAGGACTAGTGCACTTTCTTTTGTGGGAGCTCTCAAAGGCCTTATATATATTCCATAGACAGAGTCTGCCTAGTTAATCATGAGGATTTTTTCTGAAGTTTGTACAGCTGGTGGGAAGGTTTTGGACCTTCTTCCTTAGCCACACTGCCCCTGGGTTTCAATTGTAGTTTTATTTCCACCATGTGGGTTGTCCAATGGGGTTTGCTCCTGAGGCTGCCCTGGAAGACTTGGGTTTGCTCCTGTGAGGGCCAGGTGTGGAGGTTGTGCAGCTGCTTAGGTCGCAGGGGTTCTGGCAGCACCAGGTACTCAGGAGAGTTGGTGGTTAGGGCAGCAGGAAATATAGTGCTCTAGAGGGTATAGCAACCAGTATTGGCCAATACATTCCAGCTCCAGTATTCTTGCCTGGAGAATCCACCCTTCTCCCTAACAGAGAATTCTGGCAGGCCACAGCCTACCGGGTCGCAAAGAGTTGGACATGACCAAAGCTACCATGTGCACATAGACACAAGACTTTTTTTGCCTGTGGCAGCTCTGCCCCAGTGAGAGTTGATCATGATGTGGCACAGCTGCTTGGCTTGCGTGGGCCCTGGTGGGACCAAGTGTCCAGGGACACTGACTTCCTCCACCACAGGAGTTATGGCCCTATCAGAATCTTTTTTCAAGCCTCTTGTAGCAGGTTATCAGAAGGCCTCTTTGGCCAGTCTTTCTCCATAGTTCCACCCATTCAGGTACTTAGAGTGCTCCCTTGCCTGGGGTCCTTTTCTGTTGTTCGGTGCATCAGGCACATAGAGGGGCCCCCATGGATGGGGTCCTACTCCGTGGTGCAGTGTGTCAGGCGTTTGATGGGCCAGCCTCTCTATTGTTCAGCTGCCGGTGCTGGCGTGTGGGGAGAGAGAGGCTACGGTGATGGCTCCACCCGCCATGCGTGACTCAGCAGCATCGCCTTGCTGCCATGGCTGCCTGGCTTTCCTCCACAGGCACTTCCCACCACGAGCTCCTCCCTCACATCCCCTCAGTCCATCTCTCCACAGTCAACAGCAGCCCTCACCCTGAGATTGCTTCACAGTCCCTTAACTCCAGCTCCCAGCTGCTGCGCCTTCCAGGGGACCTGTGTCCCTCTCTGAGTTATGTATGACTGTGGCAAGGACTGTCTGATTCTCATTCCATTTAGGCTCCCACAGATTAGCTGTTTTACTCTCAGCCTTAAATGTTTCTCTTCTGACTCAGACAGTTTCCCCGATGTAGGGATCAGACCCCTGCTTCAGTTCTCCCATCCACTGAGGGCAAGTCCATTCTTACTAACACTTCTGCTTTCCCCCCTAGTTCCTTTGTCCTACCTAGTTTTGGTGGTTCTGTATATTCTTTTCCACTAGTCAGGTGCTCCTGTGCGCTCTCAGCTGGTGTTATGCATGCACTTGTGTGTCTGAAGGTGTATTCCTGATGTATATGTGGAGAGAGATGCTCTCCACATCCACCTACTCCTCCACCATCTTGTTCTCCCTACAATTTTTTGTAGGTTGTTCAGAACCATCTTGTTCTCCCTACAATTTTTTAAAAAAACTGTTTTGGAGACAATCAGAAAAAAATCACCATGTTCTCCTACTTCAACTACTGCAGAAGCTCCTAACTGTTACCCCAGTCTCAACTTGCACCCTACCACAAATTGTCCAGCCAGCAACACAGTCTTTTTAAAATACAGTTCACATAATGATCTCTCTCCTTTTTAACACTCTTCAAAAGCTTCCAAGTATACTTAGAATCAAATTCAAACTTCTTACCCTGTTCTGCAAAGCCCTATGTTGTCTATCAATGGACAAATCTCCTGTAGCACTTTGTGTCAACTCCCCTTGCTCACGATGGCTACTTGACCATTGCTAAACCAAGGCAAGTTCACAGCAACCTCAGAACCTTCCCAATCACTATTCCCTGGGCCTGAATAGTTTCCACAGCTTTTACTATAGACGGATTTTTTTCTTTGTTAAACATCCATTCAAAAATCCCCTTCTTAACAAAGATCTTAATGAAATCCATCTAACTTCTGCTCCTATATCGCTGAACAATTATTTTCTCCTTTCACTAGACTTACTTTCTCTATGGTACCTTTTACAACTGTACTTACATTATTATTTTTATTTTTGCTTGGTAAGTGTATATCTCTGGTAGACTCTGTAGGGATGGAACCATACCTATGAAATTGTGGAATTACTCACAATTTATTCCTGGCACTTAATGCAGGTCTATAATGTGTTCAGGGCTTCCCTGGTGGCCCAGTGGTAAAGAATCTGCCTGCAGTGCAGGAGACCCAGTTCTATCCCCGGGTCGGGAAGAGTCCCTGGAGGAGGAAATGGCAACCCACTCCATTATTCTTGCCTGGGGTATCCCACAGACAGAGGAGCCTGGAGGGCTACAGTCCATAGGGTTGCAAAGAGTCGGACACAACTGAAATGACTGAGCAAGAGAGAATGTGTTCAATTAATATTTGTCAGAACTCCATGCATATTTGTTGACTAAATAAATTATTTCCAGGTGGCCTCACATCCAGAATGGCAGGGTTCACTCTGGTGACATCCTCTGTATGAGATGTTCCTTTCCCTTTTTCCCTTTTGCTTAAGCAAAGGAAGCTTCCAGAGGAGAGTCTGAGCCCCTGATCTTCAATAACTGCTCAGTTATAAGAAAATGAGGGCTTCCCTGGTGGCTCAGCCAGATCTTCCTGCAATACAGGAGACCTGGGTTCAATCCCTGGGTTGGAAAGATCCCCTGGAGAAAGGAACAGCTATCCATTCCA
This sequence comes from Cephalophus harveyi, assembly GCA_006410635.1. Classification (NCBI taxonomy): domain Eukaryota; kingdom Metazoa; phylum Chordata; class Mammalia; order Artiodactyla; family Bovidae; genus Cephalophus; species Cephalophus harveyi. The sequence goes on from SJYT01012712.1 coordinate 202,103, forward strand.
GTATTCTGGCCTGGAGAATTCCATGGACTGTATAGTCCATGGGGTTTCAAAGAGAAAGACACGACTGAATGACTTTCAAATAAATTATATCAGTTGCTGATAACAATTGATATGAGTTTGCACATTGGCACATTAGCAGTCATATTTCTAGACCACATCACTAGATCTACAAACATTTGAAATGCTTTGTCCTTAACACAAAGAGAGCCAAGTAAGAAGGTAAGTGTGCATCCATTCACAGTCTCTGCTAATTGAAAGTAACCTAAAGTGTATGTGTGTCAGAAGATTACACTGACTTCTGTGTAAAGGTTCATACTATCATTCATGAAGAACTACTTCTCTATATGTATTAATTTTATTTTTACTATAAATGTTCCTGTGGCACAGTGGTAAAGAATCCTCCTGCCAGTGGAGGAGATGCCAGAGAGGTGGGTTTGATCCCTAGGTTGGGAGGATTCTGCTGGAGTAGGAAGTGGCAACCCACTCCAGTACTCTTGCCTAGAAAATTTCAGGGACAGAGGAGCCTGGTAGGCTACAGTCCATGCAGTCGCAAAGAGTTAGACACGACTGAGCAACTGAGCACAAGCACACACACATGATGGAAATGGTGACCTTCAAATGTCTTTGTTTCTTCATTAAAAACAGGACATTTTGGTAGTTTGTGCCAGAGAGAGCTGATGTGGCTAGTTTGCTTTTCTCTTAGAGGAGATCACCACTTATAGACATATCCTATAGCTTTACACACAAAAAAAAATCTTTTACTATCATATTGAACAAAGACTGGTTAGGCTATTCTTTGAAGAAAGCATTTAAGAAATGCATGAGAGAGCTGAAATAGCTCAGTTGGGAGAGCATTCAGTTTAGTTCAGTTCAGTTCAGGCACTCAGTCGTGTCCAACTCTTTGCAGTCCCATGGACTGAAGCACGCCAGGCTTTCCTGTCCATCACCAACTCCTGGAGCTTTCTCAAACTCATGTCCATTGAGTCAGTGAAGTCATCCATCTCATCCTCTGGCATCCCCTTCTCCTACCATCTTTCCCAGCATCAGGATCTTTTCAAGTGAGTCACTTCTTCGAATCAGGTGGTCAAAGTATTAGAGTTTCAGCTTCAGCATCAGTCCTTCCAATGAATATTCAGGACTGATTTCCTTTAGGATGGACTGGTTGGCTCTCCTTGCAGTCCAAGGTACTCTCAAGAGTCTTCTCCAACACCACAGTCCAAAAGCATCAATTCTTCGGCATTCACTTTACCTTATAGTCCAACTCTCACATCCATATATGACTACTGGAAAAACCATGGCTTTGACTAGACGGACCTTTGTCATCAAAGTAATGTCTCTGCTTTTTAACATGCTGTCTAGGTTGGTCATAACTTTTCTTCCAAGGAGCAAGTGTCTAAATTTCATGGCTACAGTCATCATCTGTAGTGATTTTGGAGCCCCCAAAAATAAAGTCTGTCTATTTCCACTGTTTCCCCATCTATTTGCCATGAAGTGATGGGACCAGATGCCATGATAAGCATTAGACTGAAGAAATGTGTGAGAGCATTGTTATATAAATATAGTACTCACACGAGATTTTTCTTTAAATTTTAGGCTGCTTGGCTTAAAAATTTGTCAAATCGATAGTATCTAATAAGTAGTTTCAATTCATTGAAACTTAATAGCTTTACACATAGTACACTCTCTTCATCCTATCAGTAAACATTTATTGAGCTCCCATTATTTAGCACAAGAAAAATAGCGTTGATCCTCATTATTCATGAATTCCATGTTTGGAAATTCATCTATTCCATAAAATTCATTTTTAATCCCAATATAAATTCTGGTGGCATTTTCATAGACAGCCACCAACATGTGCAGACTGGTGAAAAATGTGAGTCACCTGATGTGTGTGTACACTTCACCTGAAGGCTGACAAGGTTACCCTCTGCCTTCTTGTTTCTGCTCTTGTGAAATAAAAAGAGGTGTATTTTGGGGATCTATTTAGTGCCACAACTTTTGCATTTTTGACTTTTTGTTTGTGATTTCACTGTTTAAATTGGTCCACAAACATAGTGTGAACATGCTGCCAAATGTCCCTAAGTGCAAGCAGGTCATGTGTTGGATATGCTTTGTTTAGATGTGAGTTAGAGTGTTGATGGTCCAGAAAAAAGACAGGGGAAATTCACTGGTCTGTACATAAGGCCACTTCAGAAAGTGCTAAAGCAACAGCCATATTTTCGAGAAGGTTTGGAAGAGATAGAAAATTGACTAAAGTTGTCGTTTCATAGGATAGTGACCACTTTTTGATGCAATGAACAGCATTGTTATAAGGCTGAAAGTCAAAAAATTAGTCATTTTATCCAGGGTCAGAAAATGTTAAGCCCTTTCCTATTCATGCTGGTTGACTTGTACATGTGACCTTTGGTGCATGTATTACCTTTGAAACATATGGAAAATGTTAAACTAGTTTCAAGATCAGTTTTACAGATCAGGAGGCTATGGAACAATTCTTTAAATAACCACCAAGTGTTTTATGGGGAAGAGCAAGTTTTTGACACTGATAAGACTGGATTTTTTTACCAGGACATTAAGAAATGAATCTATATAATGGTATTTTGGTTGAGGGAAATATGACCAGAGCCTTGCAGGGCCCTAAATTTCTGATTTCCCTAGGGGCAATATGCCAGCATTTGCTAATTTAGTGTTCACAATAACTTTACAGAATGAGAACCAGAAAGAACAAGAATCAACTGCATGTCTCTTACCTTTGAGAAGTCACAGTCTAGTGGATGTGAGACATGTCAGCAGGTGATTATATACATGGCATCTATGAAGTATAGAATATATATGTGTTGAATGAATGAGTGAGTCAATAAAAAGGCAATGAAAGAAATATGTGAAAGATATGAGCAGTAGAAGGCATCTAACCTAGCCTGAGAACTAAACAGATAATATCCTCATAAAGAATATTTTTTTTTGAGGGGGGGGTGGTTCTCCAAAATCATTGCAAATGGTGACTGCAGCCATGAAACTAAAAGACACTTACTCCTTGGAAGAAAAGTTATGACCAACCTAGACAGCATATTAAAATGCAGAGAAATTACTTTGCCAACAAAGGTCTGTCTAGTCAAAGCTATGGATTTTCCTAGTAGTCATGTATCAATGTGAGAGTTGGACTATAAAGAAAACTGAGTGCTGAAGAATCGATGCTTTTAAACTGTAGTGTTGCAGAAAACTCTTGAGAGTCCTTTGGACTGCAAGGATATCCAACCAGTCCATCCTAAAGGAAATCAGTCCTGAGTATTTATTGGAAGGACTGATACAAAGCTGAAACTCCAATAGTTTGGCCACCTGATGTGAAGAATTGACCCTTTTAAAAAGACCCTGATGCTGGGCAAGATTGAAGGCAGGAGAAGGGGACGGCAGAGGATGAGATGGTTGGATGGCATCACCGACTAGATGGACATGAGTTTGAGTAAACTCTAGGAGTCGATGATGGACAGGGAGGCCTGGTGTGCTGCAGTCCATGGGGTCACAAAGACTCAGACACAACTGAATGACTGAACTGAACTGAAAGAGTAACAGACCAGAAAAAAAAAAAACTTGCCTAAGAAAAAGAGTTGCATGTACAAAGGCATGGAAATAACATAACTAGAGAGTTTGAGGAATTCCAAAGAAGCCAGTATAGCTAGAATATAGGATACCTATAGGAAAACAATAAAGATGGAGATAAATGAGGAGCCAGGGGCCATGCAAAGGAATTTAAATTGTGTGCTGAAGGCAATTGGGGAAGTGGAATGTGTAAAACACAGACATTTTCCTCTCTTTTCTAGTAGAACTGCATCTACTTTTGTCTGGTTTTAAAAGAATCCACTGATGAGCCTTTTTCTTTTTTTTTTAATATAAATGTATTTGTTTTCATTGGAGGTTAATTACTTTACAATATTTTATTGGTTTTGCCATACATCAACATGAATCCACCACAGGTATATGTATGGAAACTTCACTAGGAGTATAATTTAAAACACTTCAATTTAGTATATTTTGTTTAAATCTCAAATTGTTGTTGGCAACATACTGTTCTCTTTGGATAATTCAGAAAATATAGAACCAATAAGAAGACAGGAATGATAGACACACCATAAAAAGCAGAAGAGAAAAATGTGTAAATAACTGTGCATGTATGTAAGGAATTACAGAACATTACTCAAATGCCCAGATGCAGAAAGATCTCTTTAAGCAGTAAAGAGCTTAACTATGGTCCCTTGAACACTGCAATTTTGTTGCTATTTGAAACTAAGTTAATAGAATGGTCTTAATTGAAAACTTGGTTCAGGAGACAAGGTAAAGAGAGGGGAAAGAGAAGGGAAGGAAGGTGGAAATTTGAGGGAGAGGGAGAGAGACAGAGACAGAGAGACAGTGTGTGTGCAGGGGTGCAGCACCTTGTTGGGACCTTTTTGTCTGTGGTGTCACTAGCTTGCTCCTGGAGGCAGGTGTCAATGTGGCTGAGATTGCAATGAGAAACTTTACAATGTGAGACAAAGAGAAAAGGCACTTGTCTCACATTTCTGAGAGACAAAGAAATGGAGAAGCATGTTCTCCTCTAGTGCACAAATGGCAAAGAAGTGTGCACAAGCTATAAGGAAGTAATTGAGATGGAGAATTTGTCTTTTGGGAGAAGAGGGAAGAAAAGGGCATATCCATCTTCACAGGATGGCAGTTCCTACAAGGAAATGACAGAGTGCAAGCGTTCTATGCAGCCAAGTAAATAATGAAAGGAGAAGCCTGGAAGCTCTGAACCAATGTAAAAGCAAGAACTTTTGCATTTTCTCTTAGTCTTTGGGTTGTACATACATATTTAATGTTGTTTTAATCAAATGCCTAATGCATTCTTGCACCATTTAGTTCAAAGCATTTTTACTCCTGAGGCATTAGTATAGTATTTAATACTCCATTTTAGTGAAACTACAGGAGGATGCAAAGTGAGCAAGGAAAACACTTTTGAATGAGCATTCTGTATAAGGCTCATTACTGAAAACCTTTCCATGTTGTCCTAAATAAATAACATATGTCACAACCCTCACTTTGAAACATATCTGTTTTTCTCCAGTAATTCTATAGAAAAGAACCATTTAATCAATTCCACAAATCAGAAGAGCTTAATAAAAAATATACTCAAAGTGTGCTTTCTGTCAGGGGACTTTTTTTCTGATTAATTGCTTATTACGCTGTTATAACAAAATTCCTGAATGTTTTACAACTTTTGGAGGCTTCCATGGTGACTCAGCTGATAAAGAATCCACCTTTCGATGAAGGAGATCCAAGAGATGCAGGTTTGATCCCTGGGTCAGGAAGATCCCCTGGAGAGGGAAATAGCAGCCAGTATTCTTGTCTGGAAAATTCCGTGGGCAGAAGAACCTGGCAGGCCACAGCTGATTGGGTCGCAAAGAGTCAGACACTCTGAGCACATACACGCACACACATGCACACACATACTACCATACTACCTACCTTTTAACATCTTTGCTGGTATCCAGGAAAGAGTTGATTACAAGAATAGAAAATGTCAAGAGATTAGAGCTTTGTATCACATCGAGCAAATCTCAAGAAGCATTAAGGGAGGATTCACAGACCAGTCACACAAGTACATGTACAGCCCTGATAAATCTCAGTCCTTTTTCTTCAAGAAAAATCATTTGTTCTATAAAGAGCATCATTTCTCTTTCAAACAAATCAGTAGAAACACAACCAAATGAAGCTTGCAGTAATTATTTGCCAGTTTTAAAGAGTAATATCAAGTAATTTTCTTCATAAAATAGCAAGCATTTATTGTGCATTTTTAGTCCTTTTCATACATTAGATTAATTTTCCCAACAATTCTTTGAGATAAGAACTGTTTATTACCTCTTTTTTTTTTTTAAGATGAGAAACCTGAAACACAAAGAGGTTACATTTTTGCCAAGATCAAATAATATAGAAAATTTGGGCACTGATATTTAAACACATTTAGTTCCATTAGCAAGCTCTAAGCTGCTAAAATACATTATTTTTTAATAATTTTTGAGTGATTTTATTATTTATTTAAATTTATTTTTTTTAATTGGAGGCTAATTACTTTACAATATTGTATTGGTTCTGCCACACATCAACATGAATCCGCCATGGGTGTACACATGTTCTCCATCCTGGTCAGACTCAATACATTTTCCTCAAAAATTATGTTGCACAGTACTATCATCCTCATCTTTAAAAAATAAAGATTTTTAAGGTAATTATTGATAAGTATGATCCCATTGCCATTTACTTTATTGTTTTGGGTTCGGGTTTATACATCCTTTTTGTGTTTCCCGTCTAGAAAATATCCTTTAGCATTTGTTGGAGAGCTGGTTTAGTGGTGCTGAATTCTTTCAGCTTTTGCTTGTCTGTAAACCTTTTGATTTCTCCTTCATACTTGAATGAGATTGACAAAACCAATACAGTATTGTAAAGTAAAATAAAGTAAAATAATTTTTTTTAAAAGGGAGGGGATATATGTATACCTATGGCTGATTCATGTTGAGGTTTGCCAGAAAACAACAAAATCCTGTAAAGCAATTATCCTTCAATAAAAAATAAATTTAAAACTAAATTTTTAAAAAAGATTTTTAAAAACTACAAACTTGTATTTCATAATTTTAATACTTGGTAATATATTACAAACATTTTTATTCAGAATTCTTGAAAGTCTCTTGTTTTATAGTGTTTATGAAGGCATTTTATTGTGGAAAATAGAAGACTTTCTTCTAACTCTCTCATGTAGCCAAACAGAGTAGTGACACATAAACTAGGCTGTATTCAGGATTTTACACAAAATTCTTTATTCTGTTTAACATATTTCCCTATGTCTACTATCTTACTTGTGTTAATTCAAAAACACACAAGCAAACACACAAAATTAGCCCAATACCTTCTAGATGAAAAGAACTTAATGAAAATCAAATGAGATTACCAGGAAGAATGATTAATATGATTTCATACCAAAGAAAGAATCTAAAATTGTTAGTATATTTTACAGTACTTAATGGAAATCAAACTCAACAAAGAATCATTATTCTTCAATAATATGAATTTTTAAATTACTTAGTATAACAATCTATTGTGATTTATGATATTATGTTGAAACATAAAATTAAACATAAAATCAAATCAATACAGTGAAAAATGCCAGGCTGTTTGCAGAGTATTTAAAAAATGGCTTTCCAATGGAAGGCCTCTAAGATCTGTGTCCAGGCCTGATTCTGCCACTTGAGTCCTTGGACAGTCACATCAGAGCTCTGAACATGAGATTTCAATTAACTGGTAAGTGATGTAGGTGTTTTACGGTCCCTACCAACTGTGAAATTCTGCATTTCTTGGATTTATTTCTGGGTAAAGTTTGAATTATAAAGAGAACACTGAATAGTTACTGAACAGTTAGAGCAGCAGACCCAAAGAGAACTTTAGGATCTATTCCCAGATTCAGTCTACAGAACAGCTGCTGCAAACACTTACAAAGCTATTAGAGGAGGATCTAACAGATACGGTATTATGAGTACTGAGGTGGTATTTACTTGTACAAGCCAGTTCACCTCACCTGAATTCTCCATTCAGAAGATTAGTTCAGACAAATGCCCTGATGGAATTGAGCTAGAATTCTTCAATTCAGTTAGAAGATCAAATCCGTCTAGTGCAGAGACATAGCCTGAGATCCTAGGATTTCTTACAACAGATGTACAGTTGTGTCCAAATACATTCATACAATTTAGTTTTCTTGGTTTATTGACTATAAACTTGCACTTAATTCAATAATTGTATTATTTGTAATGTGCAGTAACTAAGTGTATTTGCATGCATCTTGTGTAGGTAGTGAGGAGGTGGGGATGATTTAGGGTTGAATAAATTACTCTGAACATTTTGCCCTTAATTTCCTTCAACTTCTGGCCTTTACCTACCACTGCCCATCAATGTGGCCAGATGATACTGTGTCATTAAATAATTTAGTCAAATAAGCAAAAATAGTCATTAACAATATAGTTTTTGCTAAAGTGATCATACCTTTGATCCTTAAATATACGTCTTTCATCACCTTTATAAATTTACTAGCAGACTAAAGCATGTGATCTACCAATACATTTTGTAAAATATACTAACAGTCTCTGAGTTTGAGATACATTACAATGAAAATTTCTTATTTTTCCCTCTGTGTATACACAAAGACACATAGAAAGCCAATTTTTGCTATCTGTGGGTAAGCACAAAAAGCACTGTCTTAGAATTTGCTATAGTTATTTCCCTTCTAGCTTTTTCTATTGCTGATCTGTTGGATTAACCAGATTATTTTGGGTGCAAGGGACAGAAACCCAATACAAACTAGATTATAACAATAAGGGAGTCACTGTTTGTCTCTTATTAGAAAGTCCAAGGCTTCCAGGCAAGGATGAGTCCTGTCTCTGCACCTCTTTCCATCTTTACTCTGTTTTTCTCCCTGGCTTCATTCTGCTGATTCTTACCAGGCAGCTAGAAAAGAAGCTGTTGGCATTCCAGCTAGGGCATCTTCACAGCATGTAGTTCAGGACAAAGATATACTTTTTCCTCCATCCTTTCATCATATGCTAGGAAAAACTCTCTTTGAAATATTATTATGGCCAGGTAGGTTGGATTGGCTGGCCTGGATTGGTACTCATGAAGGCAGAGAACTAGGCAGGCAAAGCAGCACATATTGTCCACCACGGACAGAACACAAAATACTGCAGAGAAATAAGAACAATGGCCCCTGAGAATTAGTAGAAAGACTCATCTTCCAAAATAGGAACAGTACAAGCTTGAGCCACTTTAAATCTAGCTCTTCAAAGCAAAATAACATTCTGGTCTAATTCATACTGCTAAGTTGCTTCAGTCATGTCCGACTCTGTGCGACCCCGTGCGACCCCATAGACGGCAGCCCACCAGGCTCCACCGTCCCTGAGATTCTCCAGGCAAGAACACTGGAGTGGGTTGCCATTTCCTTCTCCACATTTATAACGTTCTGGTTCACAGATACATGTGAATACATGTCTTCACAGGTCCATGCAGGATCAAGTGGGACTAAACATTCTCTGATTTTAACTCATTGGTGTAAGCTACCTCACTTGGCATTTTTGCCTGTGATGAAAATCAAACCAATCAAACCTACGATTAGGATGATTGTCTCACTGGAATGTGTGCATAAGCTGGGTGGTTATCTAAGTAAATTAACACTGAATGTGATTTCATTTCCCCAGAAAGTAGTTTTATTTGGAGATAATTTTTTACATTAACTATGATTAATTATGGAAAACTGTAATGTTATTCCAAAAGCAAAACTCATTAAAAATATTTGTCATAAAACTCCTCTTTAAAACTTTTAAATCAAGAAAAAATTAAAGCAAGTTTTGAAACACTTTCCCAGTCCTGATAATATTATCATGCTTTCCAAACAGTATATTTTTATTTTGCCTAAAACACTAAAGAAATTAATGAGGGGGAAGGCTTGTGTGTGTCTTCATGATACAGATGAATATTTCACAAGCTTGGTTCTCCTCTTAATCTCACTGTTCTGTGGCCCCTTAATGTGTAACTTTGAAGAAGTAATTTTAGACATGTTGAGCATGAAAGGGCTTTTGAAATATTTCATTTCTGAGCTGAGTCAAAAATAGGCATGTTTGTTAAAAAAAAAGAGAGAGAGAGAGCTCACAAAGAAGCTTGTCTGGGAAAAGTATTCTTCAAAACTGCAGACATTTCTTTCAGAAAGCCTCTGTTCCAATTCATGGAGCTTATTGTTCTGATCTCAGAGCTCAGTCCCTGCAGCTTGAATTTCTTTTCAAAATTGTTTAATGACTTTTAAGAATGTGTTTCTTGCTAACTCTTGTGAGCTTCCAGTGTCAATGTTTGTTTTTTAATTTCTGTTATTTAGTTCACATTTGTGCTCCTGACCTTTAATAAAACAAGAGCCAGAACTGTCTGGGTCTTTGTAAAATATGTGCTTATACTACACAGGACTCCTTGGTGCACGTGTGTGCCTTAGACATTAGGTTTTTCCTTACTGAAGCTACTTGTTTGTCAAGGCTTATATATCCAACATATTCTGCTATGGTATTTGGATGAAATCAATGTGTTAATTCACAAAAGTTATAAATTAAACCAATAAATTATATCTGACACACTGGAGAGAAATTAAGGGAAACAAAGTCAGTAATTTATGTTGCAGTCACTTGCAAACCATTTACATTTCCACTTTTAACCAAGAGAATTAAATCACATTTCAGTATTTCTATCAATTAAAAGCTATTTTAGAAAACATATTGAAGAAAATAACTTTTGCCAGTGGGTCTGCCTGAACAGTTGATGATGTTGACCAATGTCATCTTTAAAAGTTACAACATTTGGTCTCACCTAGAACTTAGAGATAACTTTACAGGAGCCTTTTTTTTTTTAAGTGGGATATTTAATGATCTTAGCACATGGATGACATGCCTGTTTTAGCACAGGACAGGACAAGTTATTTTAACAATATTTCACAGACGGTGGATGATGCCATTCCCAGCCTTCTGACCAGATTGCAGTTGGAACATCATGGCCACTAATAGAAAGTAATTCTAAATACATAAACTCCAACAGAGGGGGTGATGGATGAGCTGGAGTCTCATGCTTGCCTTCTACTTGCCGTATCTTCAGAGTAGAGTTCAGTAAACTAATTTTATTGGTTTGCTCTGAAACGATTGATTTAGAAATCTAAATACAGGTGATTGATTCATCAATGAGATTTCTACCTCATTATTTGTAGTGAGAAATGTAATTCCACTTATATAGTAATAATTTTGTAATAAGGAATTCAAGATCTGAGCCACAGTCAGCTCCTGGTCTTGTTTTTGCTGACTGTATAGAGCTTCTCCATCTTCAGCTGCAAAGAATATAATCAATCATACTTCAGTATTGACCATCTGGTGATGTCCATGTGTAGAATCATCTCCTGTGTTGTTGGAAAAGGGTGTTTGCTATGACAAGTGTGTTCTTTTGGCAAAAAGGCCACTAATGGAAAGTAATTCTAAATACATAAACTCCAACAGAGGGGGTGATGGATGAGCTGGAGTCTCATGCTTGCCTTCTACTTGCCGTATCTTCAGAGTAGAGTTCAGTAAACTAATTTTATTGGTTTGCTCTGAAACGATTGATTTAGAAATCTAAATACAGGTGATTGATTCATCAATGAGATTTCTACCTCATTATTTGTAGTGAGAAATGTAATTCCACTTATATAGTAATAATTTTGTAATAAGGAATTCAAGATCTGAGCCACAGTCAGCTCCTGGTCTTGTTTTTGCTGACTGTATAGAGCTTCTCCATCTTCAGCTGCAAAGAATATAATCAATCATACTTCAGTATTGACCATCTGGTGATGTCCATGTGTAGAATCATCTCCTGTGTTGTTGGAAAAGGGTGTTTGCTATGACAAGTGTGTTCTTTTGGCAAAACTCACTTAGCCTTTGCCCTGCTTCATTTTGTACTCCAAGGCCAAACTTGCCTGTTATTCCAGGTATCTCTTGACTTCCTACTTTTGCGTTCCACTCCCCTACAATGAAAAGGACATCTTTCCTGGTATTAGTTCTAGAAGGTCTTTTAGGTCATCATAGACCTGTTCAACTTCAGCTTCTTTGGTATTAGTGGATGGAGCATAGACTTGAATTACTGTGATATTGAATGTTTTGCCTTGGAAATGAACAGAGATCATTCTGTCATCTTTGAGATTGCACACGAGTACTGCATTTCAGACTGTTTAGTTGACTATGAGGGCTACTCCATTTTTTCTAAGGGATTTTTCCCCAAAGATGTAGATATAATGATCATCTAAATTAAATTCACCCATTCCAGTCCGTTTTAGTTCACTGATCCTAAAATGTCAATGTTCATTCATCATCTTCTGTTTGACCACTTCCAATTTACCTTGATTCACAGACTAACATTCCAGGTCTCTATGCAATATTTTTCTTTACAGCATCAGACTTTACTTCCATCACCAGTCACATCCATATCTGGGCACTGTTTTCACTTTGGCTCCATCTTTTCTTTCTTTCTGGAGTTATTTCTCCCCTCTTCACCAGTAGCATATTGGGAACCTATTGAACTGGGGAGTTCATCTTTCAGTTTCACATCTTTTTTGCCTTTTCATACTGTTCATGGGATTCCCAAATCAAGAATACTGAAGTGGCTTGCCATTCTCTTCTCCAGTGGACTACATTTTGTCAGAACTCTCCAGAACTTTCTCCTAGTTTGCTAGAAATAGGGAAAACCACTAGACCATTCAGGTATGACTTAAATCCCTCACAATTATACAATGGAAGTAACAAATAGATTTAAGAGATTAGATCAATAGAGTGCCTGAAGAACTATGGATGGAAGTTTGTGACATTGCACAGGTCGCAGTGATCAAAACCATCCCCAAGAAAAAGAAATGCAAAAGGGCAAAATGCTTGTCTGAGGAGGCCTTACAAATAGCTGAGAAAAGAATAGAAGCTAAAGGCAAAGTAGAAAAGGAAAGATATATCCATCTGAATGCAGAGTTCCAAAGAATAACAAGGAGAGAAAAGAAAGCCTTCCTCAGTGATCAATGGAAAGAAATAGAGCAAAACAATAGAATGGAGAAGACTAAAGATCTCTTCAAGAAAGTTAGAGACACCAAGGGAATATTTCATGCAAAGATGGGTAGAATAAAGGACAGAAACAGTATGGACCTAAACAGTAGCAGAAGATATTAAGAAAAGGTGGCAAAAATACACAGATGAACTATACAAAAAGGATCTTAATGACCCAGATAACAACAATGGTATGATCCCTCACCTAGACCAGACAGACATACTGGAGTGCAAAGTCAAGTGGGACTTAGGAAGCATCATTATGAACAAAGCTAGTGGAGGTGATGGAATTCCAGTTGAGCTATTTTAAGTTTTATGTCCTAAAAAATGATGCTATGAAAGTGCTGCACTCAATATGCCAGCAAATTTGGAAAACTCATCAGCAGCCACAGGACTGGAAAAGATCAGTTTTCTTTCCAGTCCTAAAGAAAGGCAATGCCAAAGAATGTTCAAATTACCACATCATTGCACTCATCTTATACACTAGCAAAGTAATGCTCAAAATTCTCCAAGCAAGTCTTCAATAGTACATGGAATGAGAAGTTCAAGTTGTTCAAGCTGGATTTAGAAAAGTCAGAGGAACAAGAGATCAAACTGCCAACATCCATTGGATCATAGAAAAAGCAGGAAATTTCCAGAACAACATCTACTTCTGCTTTATTGACTATGCCAAAGCCTTTGACTGTGTGAATCACAAAAAAAACTGTGGAAAATTTTTGAAGAGATTAGAATACCAGACCACCTTACCTGCCTCCTGAGAAATCTGTATGCAGGTCAAGAAGCAACACTTAGAACCAGACATGGAAGAGTGTACTAGTTCTAAATTGGGAAAGGAGTACACCAAGGCTGTATATTGTCACCCTGATTATTTAACTTATATGCAGAGTACATCATGAGAAATTCTGGGCTGGATGAAGCACAAGCTGGAATCAAGATTGCTGGGAGAAATATCAACAACCTCAGATATACAGATGATACCACCCTTATGGCAGAAAGTGAAGAGGAGCTTAAGTGCCTCTTGATGAAGATGAAAGAGGAGAGTGATAAAGCTGGCTTAAAACTCAACATTCAAAAAACAAAGATCATGGCATCTGGTCCCATCTCTTCATGCCAAATAAATGGGGAAAGAATGGAAACAGTGACAGACTTCATTTTTTTGGGCTCCAAAATCACTGTACATGGTGATTGCAACCATGAAATTAAAAGATATGTCAGTTCAGTTCAGTTCAATGACGGTTCTTGGAGGTGGGATGGGGGCACTGCTTTGGGGGATAATCAGGTCATGAGAGTGGGGTTGTCAGGAGTGGTATTTCATAGTTCGATATAGTGAGAGGTGACCTTGCTTGCCAGCACCAGAAGACATGGCAAGAAAGGCAACTGTCTACAAACCAGGACACTGACTCTGTTGGCACCTTCACCGTGGGCTTGCCAGTCTCCAAAACCATGAGAAATAAATCTCTGCTGTTTTTGTCACCTGGCGTGTGGTGTTCTAGGCTAGCAGCCTGAGGTATCATCAAGAGTGAAGCACCAGAAACAGGGCAGGAAGATGGGGAAGAAGCTGCAGAGCAGTGAGTGGGAACCAGAGACAGACAGGGCGATTATCCCTGGGTCTCAAGGACCTATTTTGAGAGATTTGTTGGGGAGACCACAGAAAGCCTGTCTCTTATACACATCTTGCCATCCAGCCATCTCACCCTCGGTCGTCCATTTCTCCCCCTGCCCCCAATCCCTCCCAGCATCAGAGTCTTTTCCAATGAGTCAACTCTTCGCATGAGGTGGCCAAAGTACTGGAGTTTCAGCTTCAGCATCGTTCCTTCCAAAGAAATCCCAGGGTTGATCTCCTTCAGAAAGATATGTGCTCCTTGAAAAAAAAAAAAAACTATGACCAACTTAGACAGCATATTAAAAAGCAGAGACATTGCTTTACTGACAAAGGTCCATCTAGTCAAAGCTATGGTTTTTCCAGTAGTCATGCATGGATGTAACGGTTGGACCACAAAGAAAGCTGAGCACCAAAGAATTGATGCTTTTGAACTGTGGTGATGGAGAAGACTCTTAAGAGTTCTTTGGACTGCAAGAGATCAAACAAGTCCTAAAGGAAAGAAGTCCTCAATATTCTTTGGAAGGACTGATGCTAAAGCTGAAGCTTCAATGCTTTGGCCACCTGATGCAAAGAACTGATTCATTGGAAAAGACCCTGATATTGGGGAAAATCAAAGTTAGGAGGAGAAGGGGAATGAGATTGTTGGACGGCATCACCAAGTGGATGGACATGAATTTGAGCAATCTCTGGGAGTTGTGATGGACAGGGAAGCCTGTCATGCTGCAGTCCATGAGGTCACAAAGAGTTGAACACAACTGAACCAAACTGAAAATATTATGCACACTATGTATCAGGCTCTTTACTCAAGGTAGGAAATACAGCAGAGCACAGGCAGCTAAGTCCCCACTTCAGCACCTTCCATTCCGGGTGAGGAGTTTGGAGGGAAAAGCTAGATAAACTACTGAAAAAATTATTTCTTTTGTACATGTGTGTGTGTATGCTCAGTCATATCCAACATTTTGTGGCCCCATGGAAGAGCCTGCCAGGTTCCTCTGCCCATGGAATTTTCCAGGCAAGAATACTGGAGTAGGTTGCCATTTTCTTCTCCAGGAGATCTTCCAGGCCCAGGGATTGAACCCTTGTCTCTTGCATCTCCTACAGTGGCAGGTGGATTCTTTACCACTAGTGCCACCTGGGATAAACACTGATCTAGGAGTTTGGTTTTATTAAACAGATGATAAAGGAAATACATGTGTTTGACTAAGGAAAGATACAGACCTATGCTTCCAAAGAGGTCAGTGAAAGAGCAGATATGTGGTTAATGAAATGATTAAGATGAGATAGCTCATTACATCACAGCATAATGATGTGTGTTTCTCTTAAGACTGCATGCGTGGCACTGTATGCTTTATCCTAAATTTTTTTTCCTAGAATCAGAACTAAGGAAGTAAAGCATCAGTTGGGAGAGAGAAGAGGAGAAAGAACGTCAAACATGTGCCAGACAGAATAGTACTAAAAAATTCACTGATAAATAGGGAACAAGAGAAGGTGTAAAGGATGATTATTGAGTTTTGAACCAGGTGATCAGAAGTCCAGAATTACTGCAGGAGGAGGAGGGAAGAGGATGAGTTCAGTTTGGGTCATTGTGTCCTCAGGAGTCAAAACACACCCAAATGTAGATGTCCAGAAACAGCTGCAAATGTTGACAATGATTAGAGCTAATTCACAGGTTTGGGGTCAGTTGTGTAGAGCTTAAGTTTGAACGACGTAATCACTGAAAGGAAGCAAAACAGAGAAGCACATAGAGCAAGCGGGCATTTTATAGAAAAATTATATCAGCTGCTGTGGGAAGAGGGCAGAGGGAGGGAGCTGTGGAGTGATCAAAAAGAGCAGAAGAGGATGAGGCCACCTGAGGTGGGTGTGTGAACTGAACATGCTCCCCAAGCCCTAAGCCCAGTATGACGGTTCTTGGAGGTGGGATGGGGGCACTGCTTTGGGGGATAATCAGGTCATGAGAGTGGGGTTGTCAGGAGTGGTATTTCATAGTTCGATATAGTGAGAGGTGACCTTGCTTGCCAGCACCAGAAGACATGGCAAGAAAGGCAACTGTCTACAAACCAGGACACTGACTCTGTTGGCACCTTCACCGTGGGCTTGCCAGTCTCCAAAACCATGAGAAATAAATCTCTGCTGTTTTTGTCACCTGGCGTGTGGTGTTCTAGGCTAGCAGCCTGAGGTATCATCAAGAGTGAAGCACCAGAAACAGGGCAGGAAGATGGGGAAGAAGCTGCAGAGCAGTGAGTGGGAACCAGAGACAGACAGGGCGATTATCCCTGGGTCTCAAGGACCTGTTTTGAGAGATTTGTTGGGGAGACCACAGAAAGCAAATGGATAAGGCGGANAGCCTGAGGTATCATCAAGAGTGAAGCACCAGAAACAGGGCAGGAAGATGGGGAAGAAGCTGCAGAGCAGTGAGTGGGAACCAGAGACAGACAGGGCGATTATCCCTGGGTCTCAAGGACCTGTTTTGAGAGATTTGTTGGGGAGACCACAGAAAGCAAATGGATAAGGCGGAACAGAGACGGGAGGTCAGGAAGCAGCTGGTAAAGCAGATTCCTTCAAAGAAGGAGCAGGTGGAGCACCAGCGTCACAAGGGCAGTGAGGGCTCCTCAAGGAGCCTGCTCCTGAGCGACCCACTTATACCTGGTCCTTCTGGTGAATGACCTAACATGTCACCTTCTCACTCCTCAAATATAATGAGTTAGCAGAATACCTTTGGTAATACCTGGCACAGTGAAAGATGAGCACTCATTTTCTAAGACAGCAAGAAAGGGGAAGAAATTTGATGACAACACAGGAAATGTTGATATGAAAAACAGTGCTTAGGGACTTAGTCAAACACTGTTTATCTTTCCAATAGCATATGGAATTGGACAAAGTGGCAGTTATAGACTTTGGGAAAGTAGCCTCTGTGAGGTACACTTATAGCAACAGAGAACACCCCCCAGAAAACACCCCAAGGACCCCACTTCCTTGCTGAGAGGTGGAACCAACTAGAGACAGGAGCTGGCCATGAGGACCGAGGAATGCAATTAGGGCAGGGCGCTAGTATTTCAATCCAACAGAGCAGGAAGGCAAGGAATACTGAGTATATCTGATATAGAAAGAAACAGAGATGTGGGTGTATAATATAATGACACAACGGTAACATAGGATAAGTCAATCACAAGTCACAGATATTGGAAAAAAGTAGTTTAAATTAACTAAACCCCAATTCTCTGCAGAGAATTAACAGGACATGTTAATGTGACTTGCAAGAAAAAGCATTGCAATCATCCAATGGGAGTAAAAGACTAGAACTGTAAACAACAAATCAAGCTGATTTCTGTGAGACATGGGCCAAAGGGTGGAGAAGGATGGGTAAGGGATTGCTATCTTTTATTATAAGTCCCTCTAATCTACTTAAACGTTTATCCTATGCCCATACTACTTTGATAAAATATTAAACAGAGAAAAAAATTAATAGCATTAGCAGATGACAGAGCTCTCTTCCTCTCCAAGAGGTTCAGAAAACTGAGAAAGTCACACTGACGCAGTCTGTGATTTTAGGATTCCAAGTCATGCATGCTAAAATTACCCTGAATTTATTTATACAAAATGTAGGGTTCCATAACCCAAAGAAGTAGGTGATTATAAGAGATTAGATGGATATGCATCCCTTTCAATGACAAGTGCAGTACTGAGATCTACTTCCTGATTTAAGGGGAGAAAAAGCTCCAACTGACTTGTTTTCTCTCTGGGGGACAGATATGTCGAGTGTGGCAGCTGTAAAAACCGAGGGCTCTAGCATACTTAGCAGATGACACAGACCTGCAGACTGCAATTCCCCACAGTCTCCAGTCACCACCTATTTACTTTTTGTTAGATTCTCTGGGCTTTAGTTTATTAGAGCAGGGGTTAGCTTGATGCAGTGAAATTAAATTAGAAGCAGTTCACTGCATTTGACTTTATTTTCATTAAAATTCCTTAAATAACAAATCAGCAAACAGCATTGATGACCAAGCTCCTGGATCCCATTTGACCTGCCCTGCTTGCTAGTAAATCCAGGTAACATCTTTCCAGGACTCAATAGAAATTGGACACTCAATGTTTCAGCCAGGCTCCAGTATCTGCTGAAGTATTTGTGGATTTAGCTCCAATGTAAGAAACTTTTTATTTAAAGACTGATTTTATTGTTAACAGTCCCTGTGGAATATTATTAGTGAATTCTTGAGTGCACTGGCTTCCTCTGTTATGTTTGCGTGATGCTGTTTCTCTGTAAGACTCTCAGGACTTGGTGAGGTTTCATTAAGCTGAGGGCACTAACAGATTGATCCAAGAGCAATCAGAACCAGTGGGATTTGAATTGTGACTTGAGTTGGAATGTCAGGAAAAAATGTATCCTTAAGTAGATACTATTTGACCCCAAACTGAGAATTAGGAGATTGATGTTTATTATTGAAGATGAGGTGGAATATACATTTTATATATATATATATATATACACACACACACAATAGGAGTGTCCCTGGTGGCTCAGTGGTAAAGAATCTGCCTGCAAAGCAGGAAACACTAGAGATATGGGTTCAATCCCTGAGTTAGGAAGTTCCCCTGGAGAAGGAAATGGCAATCCACTCCAGTATTTTTGCCAGAGAAACCCCAGGGACAGAGGATCCTACAGTCCACGGGGTCACAAAAGAGTCAGGCACAACTAAACATCTAAACAACACATATACAATACTTACCACCAAGCTTTCCCTAGTTCCCTTCTACACACACACACTCAACTGAAAGGTGAGCAAAAGCAGATATCTGTGCCTGCCTGCTTTACATCAGTCAATCATCGAACAAACAATTGCACCGGTTGTCTGCCTGATACTATCATAGGCACTTTGGAAACCTCTTTGTACTAATCATACATAAATGCCTGCTTTCATGGAGCTTGCTTTCTAATGTGCTGTTCTTAGACACTCAGTCATGTCCAACTCTGCAAACCTATGGACTGTAGCCTTCCAGGCTCCTCTGTCCATAGGGATTTTCCAGGCAAGAATACTGGAGTGGGTTGCCATTCCCTCCTCCAGGGGATTTTCCTAACCCAGGGATTGAACCCAGGTCTCCCACATTGCAGATGGATTCTTTACTCCCCAAGCCACAGGGAAACCCTACTTTCTAATGTCGTGCTGAGCAATGTGGAAATCTGGGGGTATGATATGGGTGGGTGTGAAGCTCATGCTGTGGGCAATTGACACTGAGATACAGGCACAGGGCCCATCAACCAAGTTATCAGTGTGCTCCTCCGCTTTCTGCTAGTAATGAAATTCATTTTGCAAACCAGCATTCGTTGTCACTCTAAATTTTCAAAGCATTTCATACACATCAATACAAATTAATCTTCTCAACCTCTATATTCTTATTTTCCCCACTATACAGTGAGAAAAAGACAAAAGAGGTAAGTGACCCTTACCATAATTAATCAGCAACCTATGCTTCTTCCTTTATGCCATGCTGTTTTCATAAATTAGCAGCAAAAGCATGAGACTTCAATCCAGAATAGAGAAACGAATCTAAGCATCAAAAAACCAAAAGTCCAGGCAGTTTATTCTAACTGCTGCAATTCGTGTTTTCATTTAAATTTATGAGTGGAGGTGACCTTGAACAACCACAACTAGAAAAAATGATATCTTCATTCCTACCTGCATATGACCTAACACAGACATCCTGCTTCTAGTCAGTGGTTCGCAGTGGCTCCCACATGGCATCTGTCCTGGAATCTAGCTTCTAGGTTTGCTTAATGATCTCTTGTGCCAGAGATTCTGTACCAGCTGGTTCCCAATTTAAGGCTTTGATAATATGTCAGAATTAAAGTTAAATAGCTACTGGGCATTTCCGGTCACAGGAGGGATATAGAATATTGAGTTGAAGTGGTATCAAAGAAATGTCATCTCAGAAAAGAGCTGACCACACTCAGCCTGCAAGGAAAAAAAAAATTAAAAGGAAAATCCATCTCAATTCAAGTGACATTGTTTCCAGATCAGCAGAATCACTAATTGTTTTATGATCATGACTTTTTAAGCTTCCATAAGGCAAAGTAATAATAAAACTTCCAAGCCTTTCGGTCAGGTGCTTTGGACATGACTCACAATATAATGACTGGTAAATGGCTGTCTTAAGTCTGACTGACTACAAGGAACGTATGACCCAAAGTCAGGAGCCCTGAGCTCTCATCTCATTTCTGTCTCTCAGTAGGTGCAGGACGTGGATCAGTAACATTAACCCAGACGCACAGCATATGTAAATTCATTTATTCCTAACAATAACTCTTTGTTTTTTGTTACTACACCTACTTCTTTGTTAAGAAAACTGAGGCTCACAGAGTTCATATTTTTTGTTTGTTTGGGTTTTTTATTTTATTTTATGTTTTTATTATTATTATTATTTTTACTTTACAATATTGTATTGGTTTTGCCACGCATCAACATGAATCTGCCACGGGTGTACACATGTTCCCAAACCCGAACCGCCCCCCTCCCCCCCCACACCATCCCTCCAGGTCATCCCAGTGCACCAGCCCCAAGCATCCTGCACCCTGCATCAAACCTAGACTGGCGATTCGTTTCTTATATGATATTGTACATGTTTCAATGCCATCCTCCCAAATCATCCCGCTCTCTCCCTCTCCCACAGACTCCAAAAGCCTGTTCTATACATCTGTGTCTCTTTTGCTGTCTCGCATACAGGGTTATCGTTACCCTCTTTCTAAATTCCATATATATGAGTTAGTATACTGTATTAGTGTTTTTCTTTCTGGCTTACTTCACTCTGTATAATCGGCTCCAGTCACAGAGTTCATATAAGCATCCCACAGCTAGTAAGAGCAAAACTGAGCTAAGAACCCAAATCACCTGACTCCACAATTCCTCATTATTTTATTGGTCTTTTTCTGTTTCACAACAAAATTGGCATAATGACACCCACCCAATTTTTCCCAGAGAGCTTCTATGAAATGAAGTGAGCTAATATTTATTTTAAAAGATGTTTTAACACACAAATATTTATTGAAATTTTACTTCTGTTTAGTACTAAGCTAAGTATTACTATAACAGTTGAATTATGAAGTATAAGGTACAGCCTCTATCCAATTGTAGGCTGTTATGGTCACTGTCAGTTTCTACATGTGATAATGTCATCACTCAGTAACTTCCTTATGTATTAATTATCCAAGGCTTCCAAAATCATCCTGCACCACTAGGAATTCATGACACCCATGATATTACTAGGAAGTTATCACTGTCTTGGATATCAACCCTAACCCAGAAGGCTGTGATTCAGTTTCTGGACTGTCAAAATGCGATCCACATTCTCATTCTGGTTCCTGTCATGTTAATTCTCTACAAACCTCTTCCACTGTCCATCCCTTCACCTTCTGTCTGCATATCATGGAGAAAGAGTAACCTGCTTTGAAGTGTGTGCATGTGCTCAGAGATGCTGCCGCTTTCAGAGAGGAAGTGAAAAACATGCTGAGCCCTACCAAGGCCCTGAGAAAGCCTCAGGGGGTGTCAATACTTAACATTTATAATCAGTATGTCAACTTCACAGAAAATAAAACTGCAAAAGGCCTTTCCTGCAAGGCTATTACAGCCTAAAAAGAAGAAGCCAATTATTCCCTTTATACAGGTTGTCATAGCATGTGGTGAGGAGTCTTTCATTCTGTGGCGTTTTTCTGGAGTTATTGAAAGCTAAAGATATGATTGACTAGATTAATTCTCAATTAACACAGAATTTAACTATATATCTTAAAATGTGATGGTTAAGGGGAACTTTGATAGAATCATGTACGTGTTAACATGACCATTCCGATGGGATGATCCATGTAGATAAAGTACAATGACAAAGATACTATAAATAAGTGAAAGTGATTTATACCAAATGAAAAGAATTACAACTCCTATTTTATCCAGGCCAGTAAAATTATTCTAATTTTTTCATGGAAAACTTCTCCAATATATCTGCTGCCCAGAGTGGGTAAAATGTGCTCACTTTCTTGTGTCTGACATTATATTTTCTGTTACTATTCTTTTCTGTTTCTGTTACTGATGGACAGGATGGGTGATATTTTACACCTGGAGAACATGAATAAATTGCAGAGCTGCAATTTTTCTCTAGAAACATAGGTTTTCTGCAGAGGCATTTGATAACACTGGCCAGATATTCACCCTTTTACACCCAGGGCATGTAAGTGAACATTTGCGTCTTTCGTTTAATCCTCCACACTGCTTTCTTAAGTTTTTTACACCTTTGTTGTAAAACAAACAGATGTGGGATGGTACATGTTTACACCCCCATCACCTGATGCTTCTGTCACCTCAGGTACACATATGGATCATCGTGGTCTATGCCCTTAAGTCCTGCATCAACATTGTGGAGAGTATGGATGACAAAAGAAAATCTCACTTCACAGTTATGCCATCAGTGACAGGATTAGCCAAAAGCATAGAGAGGGCCCAAACCTTTGCATATGTATCATTTATGTCCTTTGCACATATATCATTTATGTCCTATTCTTACTTGTCTGGGCCAAAGAGGAAAATAAACAAAGTTAAGAACAGAAATTCTAATGCAGGAGGTCTAATTCATTCCATTGGCCTTAGTGCAACGAGTCATTGACTTTTCTGAAGTGACAGCTGCAGCATTCAGACCATCTGAGCTTGCCTTCATAGTTTACATGTTAGAAGTCTGCTCCCCAGTGAAGGTTAATGATTGCCTCTAAGGTTATAAAGGTTATGCAGGGCTGATTTTACTGATGGCAACCCCAAAAGTGTTCTTTCAAAGTCAAAGTCAAAACTACAGCTGCACCACTGTTCCGTGCACCTTGAATTTACCATTAAGTATTTCTCAACCCCTGGTGCCATCTTTGATCTAACAGTGTATCTTATCTAAAACATTGTATAGAAATTATCATTGCACAGAGTGTACCTCTCATGATTTACCACCTACACTAACTTCAAGATGTCTTTTGAGAATAAAAAGCCTTTTCCCTCTTGCAGAGCATTTTGACAATCACTCTAAGTAATTCACTTAAAATTGATGACAATAAACTGAGCTGTGACTTCCTACAAGCCTAGACATGGAAATCACATCATTTCACATTTGAGAACTGAATTATAACGCCAAATTAAAATTTTTATTGAAGTTTTGTTAATTTACAATGTGTGTTAATTTCAAGTACACAACAGGGATTGAGATATGTGTATAGTCTCTTTAAGATTCCTTTCCATTATAGGTTATTAAAAGATATTGAGAATAGCTTCCTGTTCTATACAGTAGGTCCTTCTTGTTTATCTATTATATATAGTAGTATGTTTATGTTAATCCCTAATTATGTTAACTTCTAATTTATCTCCTCCAACTCTGCTTTTTTCTTTGGTATCCATAGTTTGTTTTCTGCGTCTTTGAAAGACCCAATTAATTTTGAAAGGAAGGAAAGAAATAAAATTTTTTAAAGAAGTGAATTACATTATGTTGTAAT
>SJYT01012712.1:226010-241226 GCA_006410635.1 Cephalophus harveyi
TTATGTTGTAATGTAAAATTATATACAATAATGTAAACTTCCCATCGCTGAGCTCAATAGTACCTCTTTTAAACATTTTTTCAATTTATTATATTTTATCACTGTAAGCTTAAAAAAATGACTTACAAATAACATCATTTGCTTGATTATTGTATTATGCAAACATTGATCAGATATCAGAAACTGAGAGTAATAATTCAATATTTGATTTCTTATGATACCAGCCAAAGTCTATAAGTAAAGATTACATTTAGACTATGGTCCACTTAAGTTTCATTTCAATGGCTTTAATAGGCAGTGGTTTTTTTTCTTTTATTCTAATTAACATCTTTTAAAAAGGAATGTAACCTCTAATTTCAATGACCTTTACTATTCCAGAAGCCTGGTTCATTCACCACAGAAAATATCATTGTCCAACTTTTAATCTTAGTTTGCTCTTTGCTTCCACCTAGCGTACTTTCACTAGTATAACAAGTTTCTAAATGGCATATGTATTTACATAAATTGTCTTGAAAGAGAACCTTGGTTTATACAGCACACAGATTTTGTTCATTTTGTTTTTCTTGTCACTTAAAAATGACAGTATTTTATTTTCTATATGGGAAAAATGAAAAGAATACACTGAAAAAGTTGAGCATAATGAGTATATTTGCCTATCATTAAAAGAATTAATAGCAATGTTTTAGCAGCATTCTCTTTTCAGACTAATAAATGAAAGTTTAGCAAACTTACAATGCATTGGCAAGCACATTTATAAATTATAAGATTTCAAAAGAATCACAGACATCATTCTAGCACTGTTCCCCCTTTTAAAAAACAGATGAGGACATTGAGAGGTAAAATGACTTGTTCAAAGTCACAAAGCCACCTGCTTGTCAAGGCAGGACTAGAAATGGTGTCATCCAACTCCCTATAAAATATTAGAGATACCAAGGGACTATTTCATGCAAAGATGGGCACAATAAAGAATATCAAACCAGTCAATCCTAAAGGAAATCCACCCTGAATATTTATTGGAAAGACTGAAACTTCAATACTTTGGCCACTTGATGTGCAGAGCCAAGTCATTGGAAAAGACCCTGAGGTGGGAAAGATTGAGGGCAGGAGGAGAAGAGAATGACAGAGGATGGTATGCTTGATGGCATCACTGATTCAATGGACATGAATCTGAGCAAACTCCAGGAGACCGTGAAGGAGAGGGAAGCCTGGTGTGCATCAGTCCATGGAGTCATAAAGCGTTGGACAGGACTGAGCGACTGAAAAACAGCAACAAGCTCCCACAGAGGGTGCTGTGGGTCACACATCCTGCTTTCTGACTAGATGTCAGAGTTAGTGTTGCAAAATTACCCACCTTAGATAAAAAGAATGATTATCTTTAGTTTACTTTATGGAGTTGTGTCCTCAGTCGCTCAGTAGTGTCCAACTCTTTGTGACCCTATAGACTGTAGCCACAAGGCTCTCCTGTCCCTGGAATTTTCCAGGCAAGAATACTAGAGTGGGTTGCCATTTCCTCCTCCAGGGGATCTTCCCAATGACCCAGGGATTGAACACTCATCTCCTGCATTGGCAGGCGAAATTTTTACCCCTGAGCCACCTAGGAAGCCCAGATGCCAGGTGGGCCGACCTTCTCTAGTAATCTCGACCACCCATTCTGCCTGACGATTGCAGGGCATGACTCCAGGGCCACCATATCAGAATGAAGACAGCACTTGTATCTGAGGAAGAAGTTACCGAGCCACCCACTCAATACACCTGGGAACCTGTCACAGACCTTAAGGTACCTTCTTTTTTAGAGAGTTACTCTCTCAAAATTCTACCCGATCACAAAATTTAACAGATTTTTCCACAGTAACCACAGTCACTAATGCTTCTTATGAAGAACAATGTTAAGTGAAGTATGAACAGTTATATTTTCGTTTAAACTCACTAAAGCACAACTCTTTATCTTTTCTGGCCATGCCCAATTATCTTCCCTTCTTAGACTTAAAGAATTTAAGGAGTTGTTGATAATCTGTGATATCAACATGGATGAGTGGGTGCATGTGCTCAGTCGTATCCAACACTGAGCACCCAGGGATTGTAGCCAGCCAGGCTCCTATGTCCCTGGAATTTTCCAGGCAAGATACTGGAGTGGGCTGCCATTTCCTTCTCCAGGGGATCTTCCTGATCCAGAGATCAAATCCATATCTCTTGCGTCTCCTGCAATTGTCAGGCAGATTCTTTACCACTGAGCTACCTAGGAAGCCCATGATACTAACAATTAAAGCTAATTCAGGTGTATGAGTCTGCTTGGACTACCAGAACAAAATACCATAGACAAGGTGGCTGAAACAACAGCAATTTATTTTCCCACAGTTCTGGAGGCTGGAGGTCCAAGATCATGGAGCCAGCAAAGGTCAGGTTCTGGTGACGGTGCTCTACATGACTCGTAGACAGCCACCTGCTTGCTATTTTTCACATGGCTTTTCCTCACTGTAATTGCATGGAAAGAGTGATCACTTAGAAGGACACAGCCCTCCAATGGGCTAGAACTCCATTCCAATGACTTCTTGCAGCCTTACCTACCTGTTAGGTGATCTCCATGCACATTATCTCAGAGGTTAGGACTACAATATATGTTTGGGCAGTACACAATTCAGTCCATTACATCAAGTATTTGATACATTAAAATGAAAAACTACTATTTAATTGATTCAAAACACATATATGCTATTCCATATATGATTTTGAGAGATTTGTCCAAATTTGGTAACTTAGAAATCTTATGAACGCTACAAACTCACTTGAGAGGGAAAATAATAATACAAAGATTTTTATTTATAGTTAGTAGTTGTTCCTCATCTTCTCCAAGACCTACCTCCTCAACGCATTGCCAGTATAAGATGAGTGTTAAAACAAAACTGTCTCCAACATGTAGACACAGATCTCCATTTTTCATTTGGCTTTAACACCATGTATGGATTCTTAGAGACAAAAAGAGTTTTGAAGTTTGAATTAACCTCTAAACTTCCAGTCCCACTCTAGTATTTCCTATTTTATAGAAGAGGAAACTGAACCTCACAGATGTTCATAATAATAACATTGTGCCTATTAATTTAAAAAGTGCGCCAATGTTTTCTCATTATGTCTTTACACTATCCCATTGAGGAAGACAGTGGATGTCACTTTATGATTTCATCCACAAGAAAATGAAAGCTCCAGAGGCTATGCAGCTTCCTCTGCACACCAAAGTCCCAGAGTCAAGACATGAATATGTGAGCAGAAGCCTGAACCAACAGAAACGTTCACCAGATGCATCCAAACTCGGCCATCCAACCACAGACACACTGCCAGGATGTTCATAGTTAATTTAAACAATAGGAACCTAAACATCAATTAATGACAAATAAAAACACAAAATCATAAAGAGCTGCATGTAGAACGGGTTGGAAGAGAAAGAGGAATAACAGCGTGATGGGCCAGCAGCCTGAAGGCAAGACATTAGAGTCACACTTGGAAGCCTCATGGTTTTCAAGGGGGCTGCCATGCAGCAATACCCCCCATGCTTCAGTCACCCGGGAAGCCCCCAGAGGTCATAAATGAACCCTCCCATGCCCTTTCCAGCACTCCTCACCCTGGGTCCATGGTCTGTCCAACCATCACCAGGTGGAAATCAGCACCCATGAAGTTAAAAGCATAATAAGTGATTCTCTTCTGAAAGCTCACAAAGTATGTTTTTGGGAATCACTCTCCTTAATATTAGTCATGATCCAGGCAGGAGACAGAATCCAAATCAGCTGATTCAAGAGACTAACAGATTTTATTTTCAGAGATGCTGAGACATTGAGGGAACCAAAAAGTGATGTGAAAGCACCTAGAGGCCGTCACAAGGGAAGCTGCTACTTCCTGGGGACTGGAGGGGCAGTAAGCGTCTTCAGAAGCCCAGTGAGAATGGGGGCTGAAAAGAAGACAGTGTTGGGAGGGTCAGCACCCTCCAGAAAGCGTGGCTGGACCGGATGGTGCCTACCTCCTTTTTCCTCCATCCTCCAGTTTCCTGGCTGTACTTTCCATTAACTGAGACTAGACAGAAGCCACCCCGCAGTGGGTCCCAGAGGTGGAGCCAATGGGGTCAGTCTCCAGGACACAGAACAGAAGGGAGAAGGAAAACTGGGTGGTGGGAGACAGTAAGCAAGCCCTCCCCTTATCTTTGGCATCTAAGAGTACTTTCTATACAAAACGTACTACTTTGGAAAATTATAAATCAAACCTTAAGTGGTTCTGTAATTTTGCTAAAAGTAGAAGTGCTTTTCTATACACATACCACAAATATAGATACACAGAGGGAGAAAGAAAGGCGTGCATAAAGATCAGAATTTTCTTTAGGTGGTAAGAGGTAAAGAATAAAACAGATGCAATTTGCCAAAGGATTCAGCAAACAGCAAATTGATTCACCTAACTTATTTAGCAGCAACCATCCATATATTTAGAAACATGGATGCACATTTCACTGAAATGTAGAGTCAAACAAAGCACAGAGCCAGAGTCTTGCTAAGCAAAGAGGACAAGCCACTGCCCTATGCCACACACACCCCCACACACACATGGGAAACCATGGGAAGTGAAAGGCCTGGGATGTGTGCAAGGAGACAGTGCTGGTGGCCAGTGCCAGCAGCAAATACGGTCCACATGCTCACTTCACCTCAGGGACTCATCCCAGGGCACAGGGTCTGACCAGACCAAGATGACCAAGATGAAGATGCTCAAACCTTCCACCAGTCCCTCCCAGGACAGAGATTAGATTAAGTCTGTGTCACAGTTTTGGCTTCCCTTGTAGCTCAGTTGGTAAAGACTCTGACTGTAGTACAGAAGACCCACGTTCAATCCCTGTGTCAGGAAGATCCCTTGGAGAAGGAAATGGCAACCCACTGATTCTCCCAGTATTCTTGCCTGGAGAATACCATGAACAGAGGCTCTTGGCAGGCTACAGTCCATGGGATCCCAAGAGTCAGACAAGAATTAGAGACTAAACCTCCACCATGTCACAGTTTACAAAATATTTATTTTTTAAACTCTCTTCTTTGAAACTTGACATTAAGGAATGAGATCACTTCTCCCTCTCCCTTTCCTGCCCCCATCTCTCATGCCTACTTCTTACTACCACTTCCGATCACCACCCTGCTGTGGTCTCCCCCACCAACCTCACAGTCACCTTCCACTGGGACCATGGTTGCTGACCCACTCTGCTCCTTTCTCCTACAAATTTACTTTTCCCTCCCCTAGTTGGCTTGGACTGGACAAGTGGTCCCAAAGCACAGCTGCAAAGAAAGTAGCCAC
This sequence comes from Cephalophus harveyi, assembly GCA_006410635.1. NCBI lineage: Eukaryota > Metazoa > Chordata > Mammalia > Artiodactyla > Bovidae > Cephalophus > Cephalophus harveyi. The sequence goes on from SJYT01012712.1 coordinate 231,324, forward strand.
TGAAAACGAGCCCTAGGAACCCAAAGCAAGACTCATAGGAAGTTTCTCTATAAATATTGTGAAATGGACTATAACAGTCACTTCTGAGAGTTTCTATATGATTTAATAAAGAGAATAAGAAATATCTGCTTTTCTTCTTTCTTCTAAGAGTGTCACTCAATTAAAAGTTACATGTAGCACTTATAATAGCTCAAGTGACTTCTCTGGCCTTGAAAGCCCCTCCTGCCTCTTGGTCAGTTCTCCTTAGGCCGTAAGGCTGGGCTCCACTTGGCCCCTCAAAGCCATTACTGATGCTTTACCCCACTTTCCTGAGCAAAACATCCCTCTCTGAACTCCCACACAGATCTGAAAATACTCTCAGGATATTACTCATTTCATGACTTAGCAATTAATACAACATCTATCTTCCCTGGCAGAGATATGATTTTCAACTGTTGAACTGAACTAGCAGTCAAAGAAGCATGAGGAATTACCATATTAAATAGGCACATCATACAGTATCCAAACTTAGAATCAATGAATTCATATATTAATAGGCCATCCTAGATTTTAGGATACAATTTCCCTTTTATATAGCAACCAATTATAAAATATTTCAGTAAACTGCTCATTCAAGTAAATCACAAACTCTCATGGCATCAAAGGATGCTATGAAGCCTAGAAATCTTACCTGGTAATTCTCATTATCAGTATTAATCAGCCAACAATATTTAACGCTCATTTGAGGTTAGTTGTTAAAATCATCTGCATTACAGATTATTTTAAGGTAATTCTTAAGCATGCACATCAGAGAGTAAAGACACTCATAAACAGAGAATAACTGTTTATCTAGATCTCCTGAGTAAAGACTGGGCAGAATTGCAAATACTTTCTTAGCCAGATATCTTTTATCTGAATAGTACCCAAAACTAATGCATGCTATGTGCTTTGTGAAGGGCTCTGGAGCCAGGACAGGAAAAGAGAGGTGGAGAATCCATCTTCCCCCATTTCCCACTGATAAGGCTCACTGACATCAATAGAGTGAGATGTGCACAGCGAGGGAAGAATCCATCTGCAGAATCCATTTTCTCACTACTCTAAAAATTCGACTCATCCTAAAAGCCATGTAACTCAGTTTTTCTGTGAAATCAACTTTTATTTTACCTTTATCGCCTCTTTCATGTCTAATTTAATTTCACTCCCTGCCATTTGACATTTAGTACCAGCAATAATTTTAAGAAAGTTTTACCTACCACTTTGCTTAGTATTCATGACAAGCTACACATTTACCTAAACAGACTTTAATATACTAAAGGAAAGGTAAGAACTGGACTTCGTCAAGTGCAAAAGCTGAAGTTGAAAGTGTTGTTCTTTATCCTATTGCCATTTCTCTTTGATGTAGACGAAGGAAATCTGCAAAGCCTTCAAGAAAATGCTGAATACAGTATATTTTTCTGAATATAGAGGTTGTTTGTAGTTAGCTTCAGGATGAATATTAAGGACTTAACCACAGTGCAAGGTGATTAGGAAGCTTTCTCTTTATGTGACTTTATCTACCATTCTATCAACTAGAAGCCTCTATTACCCAGCACTTCTACACTTCGCTGTTCTTTGCTGCCTAGTCCCTAAGTCTTGTTTGACCCTGCAACCACATGGACTACAGCATGCCAGGCTTACTTGTCCTTCATTGTCTCCAAGAATTTGCTCAGACTCATGTCCATTGAATCAGGGCTGCCATACAACCATCTCTTACTCTGTTGCCCACTTCTTCCCCTGCTCTCACTCTTTCCCAGCATCAGCGTCTTTTCCAATTATTCAGCTCTTTGCATCACGTGGCCAAAGCACTGTTAGCTTCAACTTTAGCATCAGTTCTTCCAATGAATATTCAGAGTTGATTTCCTTTAGATTGACTGGTTTCATCTTCTTGCAGTCCAAGGGACTCTGAAGAGTCTTCTCCAGCACCACAGTTCAAAAGCATCAATTCTTCAGTATTCAGCTTTCTTTATGGTCCAGCTCTCACATCCATATGTGACTACTGGAAAAACAAAACCTTTGACTATATGGACCTTTGTCAGCAAAGTGATGTCTCTGCTTTTTAATACCCTCTCTAGGTTTGTCACGCTTTCCTTTCAAGGAGCAAGCATCTTTTAATATCATATCTGCAGTCATCATGCACAGTGATTTTGTAACCCAAGAAAATAAAATCTGTCACTACTTCCACTTTGTCCCCTGCTGTTTGCCATGATCTGATGGGACCTGATCCCATGATGTTAGCTTTTTGATTGCTGAGGTTTAAGCCAGCTGTTTCACTCTCTTCTTTCACCCTCATGAAGAGACTTTTTAGTTCCTGTTCACTTTCAGCCATAAGAGTAGTGTCCTCTGCATATCTGAGGTTATTGATATTTCTCCTGGCAATCTTCTTTCCTGCTTATGATTTATCCAGCCCAACATTTCACATGATATACTCTGCATACAAGTTAAATAAACATAGTGACAATATACAGCCTTGACATATATTCTGTGGCATATATCCTTTCCCAGTTTTGAAGCAGTCCATTATTTCATGTCCAGTTCTAACTGTTGCTTCTTGACTTACATACTGGTTTCTCAGGAGACAGGTAAGGTGGTCTGCTATTTCCATCTCTTTAAGAATTTCCCACAGTTTGTTGTGATCCACACAGTCAAAGGCTTTTGCATAGTCAATGAAGCAGAAGTAGATGTTTTTCTGAAATACCTTTGCTTTCTCTATGCTTCAATGAACGTTAGAAATGTGATTTCTGATTCCTATGCCTTTTCTAAATCCAGTTTGTACAGCTGAAAGCTCTCAAATCACATACTGCTGAAGCCTAACTTGAAGAATCTTTTTAGCCTAATCTTGCTAGCATGTAAAATGAGCACAGTTGTAGAGTAGTTTAAATGTTTCTGACATTGCCCTTCTTTGGGATTGGAATGAAAGCTGACCTTTTCCAGTCCTGCGGCCACTGCTGAATTTTCCAAATTTGCTGGCATATTTAGTGAAGTACTTTAACAGCACCATCTTTCAGGACTTGAAATAGCTCTGATGAAATTTCATCACCCCCACTAGCTTCATTCGTAGTGATGCTTCTTAAGGCCCATTTGACTTTATACTCCAGGATGTCTGGCTCTAGGTGAGTTATTGCACCCTCATGATTATCTGGGTCATTGATACCTTTTTTGTATAGTTCTTCTGTGTATTCTTGACACCTCTTCTTAATCTTTTCTGCTTCTGCTAGGTCCTTACCTTTTCTGTCCTTTATCATGACCATATTTGCATGAAATATTACCTTGATATCTCCAATTTTCTTGAAGCTATTTCTAGTCTTTGTCATTCTACTATTTTGCTCCTTTTTTTTTTTTTTTTTTGCATTGTTCACTTAAAGCCTTCTTGTCTCTCCTTGCCACTCTCTGGAACACTGCATTCTGTCAGATATGGCTTTCCCTTTCTCTCTTGCCCGTCACTTTTCTTTACTCAGCTGTTTGTAAATTCTCCTCAGACAACCACTTTCTCTTTCACATTCCCCCCCGACTTTGCATATGGTTTTAGTCAAAGCCTCCTGCATAATGTTACAAACCTCTGTCCATATTCTTCAGGCACCCTACCAAATTTAATCCCTTGAATCTATTCACCACCTCCACTGTATAATCATAAAGGATTTTATTTAGGTCATACCCGAATGGCCTAGTGGTTTGAGCTACTTTCTTCAATTTAAACCTGAATTTTGCAATAAGGAGCTTGTGACCTGAGCCACAGTCAGCTTCATGTCTTGTTTGAGCTAACTGCATAGAACTTCATCTTTGGCTGCAAAGAACACAATCAATCATATTTTGGTATTGACCATCTGGTGATATCCATATATATGGTCATCTCTTGTGTTGTTGGAAAGGATGTTTGCTACAACCAATGTGTTCTCTTAACAAAACTCTATTAGCCTTTGCCCTGCTTCCTTTTGTACTCCAAGGTAAAACTTGCCTGTTGCTCCAGGTATCTCTTGACTTCCTACTTTTGCATTCCAATCCCCTATGATGAAAAGAACATCTTTTTTGGTGTTGGTTCTACAAGATCTTATAGGTCCTCACAGAATCATTCAGCTTCAACTTCTTTGGCATTAGTATTTGAGGTAGGTATAGACTTGGATTACTGGGATATTGAATGATTTCCCTGGAAAATGAGCAGAGGTCTTTCTGCCATTTTTTAAGATTACATTTTGGACTCTTGCTGACTATGAGGGCTACTCCATTTCTTCTAAGGGATTCTTGCCCACAGTAGTAAATATAATGGTCATCTGATTTAAATTCTCCCATTCACATCCATTTTATTCACTGATTCCTAAGATGCCGATGCTCAATCTTGCCATCTCCTGCTTGACCATGACTAATTTACCTTGATTCATGGACCTGACATCCCAGGTACCTATGCAATTATTGTTCTTTACAGCATTGGACTTTACTTTCACCATGAGACACATCCACAACTGAGCATCATTTTTGCTTTGGTACAGGCTCTTCATTCTTTCTGGAGTCATTTCTCCACTCTTTATCAGTAGGATATTGGACAAGTTCTGACCTGGGGGGCTCATCTTTTGGGATCATATATTTTTGCTTTTTCATATCATTCATAAAGTTCTCAAGGCAAGAGTACTAGAGTATTCCACCAAGTAGATATTATTTGGTCAGAACTCTTCACTATGACCTGTCTGTCTTGGGTGGCACTGCCTAGCATGGCTTGTTGCTTCATCAAGTTATGCAAGCCCTTTCACCGTGATAATTAGCAAAGTAATAACTAACCTACAGACAGATGGCTTAAGGTAGGCTGTAGGATCCTAAAGTATGTGTTCCCTAAGCACCCACATATACATGTTACATGACCCTCGGACTTGTATCAGAAATCTGAGATTCATCACATTCAAAGTATTTTCAAAATTAAATCCATGAACAGTAAACATAACTGGATTCTTTCTTCTCCTGGGTGTTAAGTAATATTTTTTGACCTCTTGATTTCTACATTGTTCCCTCTAAAACTTTCTCTGGCTTCTCACCACATTCCTCCATGAAAATAGAGGCAATGTCTAGTTTTATTCAATGACAAAGGTGTTGAAAATGGAAGGCATCCTACCACACTAAAAGCAAAAATAACAAGAGAGAATATGAATTGCATTTAATCATATTTAAAACCTTTTGTGCTTCTAAGGACTTCATCAAGAAGATGAAAAGATAACATATAAAATGGGGAAAAATGTACAAATCAGATATCGGATAAGGAATTTATGCAGACTTGTGTAATGAACATTATAACTCAATAATTATTAAATGAATAACTTAACTTTGCCCAATTAAAAATGGGCAAAGAATTTAAACAGGCATTTCTCCAAAGAAGATACAACAATGTCCAATAAGCACATGAAAACTGTTCAATATTGTTAGCATTTAGAAAATGCAGACCAAAATAAGCAGGGTGACAATATACAGCCTTGACGTACTCCTTTGTTTATTTGGAACCAGTCTGTTGTTCCATGTCCAGTTCTAACTGTTGCTTCCTGACCTGCATATAGGTTTCTCAAGAGACAGGTCAGGTGGTCTGGTATTCCCATTGCTTTCAGAATTTTCCACACTTTATTGTGATCCATACAGTCAAAGGCTTTGGCATAGTCAATAAAGCATAAATAGACATTTTTCTGGAACTCTCTTGCTTTTTCAATGATCCAGCATACGTTGGCAATTTGATCTCTGGTTCCTCTGCCTTTTCTAAAACCAGCTTGAACATCTGGAAGTTCACGGTTCATGTATTGGTGAAGCCTGGCTTGGAGAATTTTGAGCTTTACTTTACTAGTGTGAGATGAGTTCAATCGTGTGGTAGTTTGAGCATTCTTTGGCATTGCCTTTCTTTGTGGTTGGAATGAAAACTGACCTCTTCCAGTCCTGTGACCACTGCTGAGTTTTCCAAACTTGCTGGCATATTGAGTGCAGCACTTTCACAGCATCATCTTTCAGGATTTGAAACAGCTCAACTGGAATGCCATCACCTCCACTAGCTTTGTTCATAGTGATGCTTTCTAAGGCCCACTTGACTTCACATTCCAGGATGTCTGGCTCTAGATGAGTGATCACACCATCGTGATTATCTTGGTCGTGAACAAAGCTGAGCACCAAAGAATTGATGCTTTTGAACTGTGGTGCTGAAGAAGACTCTTGAGAGTCCCTTGGACTGCAAGGAGATCCAACCAGTCCATCCTAAAGGAGATCAATCCTGGGTGTTCTTTGGAAGGAATGCTGCTAAAGCTGAAACTCCAGTACTTTGGCCGCTTCAGGCGAAGAGTTGACTCATTGGAAAAGACTCTGATGCTGGGAGGGATTGGGGGCTGAAGGAGAAGGGGACAACAGAGGATGAGATGGCTGGATGGCATCACTGACTTGATGGACATGAGTCTGAGTGAACTCTGGGAGTTGGTGATGGACAGGGAGGCCTGGCGTGTTACAGTTCATGGGGTCGCAGAGTCGGACACGACTGAGTGACTGAACTGAACTGAGCCAGTTTGGAGAATAGTGTCCACTACTAGATTTATATCCAAAAAAAATTAAAACATGTGTGTGTAGAAAAACTTGTGCATGAATATTCATAGCAGCATTATTCAAAGTAGCCAAAAAGTGCAACCCCCCAGAGGTCTATCAATTGATGAACAGGTAAACAAAATATTTTATATCTATGCAATGAAATATTATTTTTCCATAAAAAGTAGTAGAATACTGATACATGCTGCAATCATGGATGGATTAAAAACAATATTAAGATGAAGGATGCCAGTCACAAACAAACACATATTGCATGATTCCATTTATTTGAACTATCATGATTAAGCAAATCTACAGAGATCTAAAATAGATCAGTTGTTGCTTAGATCTGGGGAATTGGGAAAGAATAGGTAGTGAATGTTAATAGGAGTGGAGTTTCCATTCAGGGAAATGAAAATATCCTAAAGGTTTTATGTACAGTAGTTAAGATATGGAAATAGCTTAAATGTCCATTGATGGATGAATAAAGAAATCATGGTACACATATAAGATAATGTTATTCAGCCATAAAAAATTATGTGTTGTTGTACATCCTACCATGTGCAACAATATGGATGGACCTAGAGGGCATTATTCTAAGTGAAATAAGTCAGAGAGAGAAAGACAAATAGCATATGATCTATCTTATGTGGAATCTAATGTATGTACATGAAACTCAAGCTCATAGACCCAGAGAACAGATTGATGGTTGCAAGAGGGATGGGAGAAACAGGTGAGTTGTTTTTTGTTTAATAAATTGAAAAAAGCATTTTTAAAGAGTAAATATTGAAAAAAGGATGAGTTGCTCCAATATAGGGCACACTGGAAGGTCCTGGAAGCAGAGCATTATGCTCTATGGGTCATGAAAGGCAGGCTCCACCTCTCAGGTCACCAGCTGTACATCATAAGCAGCTGAGCCCCAAGATGATTCAGAAGCCCCACTCAGAATTCTCTTGGCTTTATATCCTGTGTTTCACCTCAGATCAATGTCCATGTTCAGGAAAATCCTAGAACTGACTGCCTAGAAAAATATTTAATTGAGCTTCCTCCAATGCTTATGTGTGTGCTAATTTGCTTCAGTCATGTCTGACTCTTTGTGACACTAAAGACTATAGCCCTCCAAGCCCCTCTGTCCATGGATTTTCCAAGCAAGAATACTGGACTGGGTTGCCCTCCTCCAGGGGATGTTCTCAACCCAGGGATTGAACCCGTGTATCCTGCAGCTCCTGTGTTGTAGGTGGATTCTTGACTGCTGAGCCACCAAGGAAGCCCAATTTCTCCTATAGTGCTTATTTTAAAAATACAGAAAAGTATAACTAAACCATATTGAAATATGTAGTCATAGATTATCTGTCCTGGGGATAATAAAAAGTTACTTACTCTGGTTCACCCTGGAAAAAGGCATCTGTTAAGTTGTCAAGATTCTTATTCACACAGGATTGAGTAGATAAAGGGGAACCCTAAAGAGTGAGCTGCCTGGGAGCGCTGTTCTGCCAACACCACCAGCAGCAACTGGTGACCTGATGTGCTGCTAGACCGGAGTTCTGCATTATGGTGCAAAATACACCTGGAATTTCTTAAAAAGTAAAATGTCTCAAACGAAGCACAAGCCTATGTTCGATACAGGATACAGGATGCTTGGAGCTGGTGCACAGGGATGAGCCAGAGAGATGATGTGGGGTGGGAGGTGGGAGGGGGATTCGGGATTGGGAGCTAATATACACCCATGGTGGATTCATGTCAATGTATGGCAAAACCAATATGGTATTGTAAAGTAAAATAAAGTAAAAATAAAATTTAAAAAAAAAAAAAGAAAGAAAAAAAATAAGTAAATAAATAAATAAATAAATCCAATCTGAAAAAAAAAAAAAAAAAAGTAAAATGTCTCATGGACAAGTTTTTCTATATAGATTATATTTCTTATTACAAATAAATAATACCAATATTTATGAGAGAGTTATCTAGCTTAGTTTCAATATACTAGCATTAAAAGAAGAGAGAAATATCAACAGCAAAACCCTTCATCAAATTGGATTTTGACCAACATCCAGACTTAAATAACACTGGGAAGTCCCACAACACAACACAACACATCTGGAGTCCCAGTTGGGAAAAGGTCCCAGGCAATGGGTGTGTGAGTGAGACTTCAAAGATTTCAGTGTGGGTTCTGCTTATAATCCAAACTGATATCATCAGTTCACTTCGGTTCAGTCACTCAGTCATGTCTGACTCTTTGCAACCCCACGGTCTGCAGCACGCCAGCCCTCCCTGTCCATCACCAACTCCCGGAGTTGCAATGGCATCCCACTCCAGTACTCTTGCCTGGAAACTCCCATGGACGGAGGAGCCTGGTAGGCTGCAGTCCATGGGGTCGCTGAGTCAGACACGACTGAGTGACTTCACTTTCACTTTTCACTTTCATGCATTGGAGAAGGAAATGGCAGCCCACTCCAGTGTTCTTGCCTGGAAAATCCCAGGGATGGCAGAGCCCAATGGGCTGCCATCTGTGGGGTCGCACAGAGTCGGACATGACTGAAGCGACTTAGCAGCAGCAACCATCTGGTGATGTCCATGTGTAGAGTCTTCTCTTGTGTTGTTGGAAGAGGGTGTTTGCTATGATGAGTGTGTTCTCTTAGCAAAACTCTAGCAGCCTTTGTCCTGCTTCATTCCGTACTCCAAGGCCAAATTTGCCTGTTACTCCAGGTGCTTCTTGACTTCCTACTTTTGCATTCCAGTCCCTTATAATGAAAAGGACATCTTTTATGGGGTGTTAACTCTAAAAGGTCTTGTAGATCTTCATAGAACCATTTTAAAACTTAGAATGTTGTTAAGCGTGAGGCTTGGTTGGTCTGACCCCCTCCAAGGGCTCAACAATTTCAGGATTCATCCCCTAACTTATCTATGCTGCCATAAGTCTTGCACTCACAGCATGCTGCCAGGGCACTCACAGCCAGGGCAGTGTCCAGGCAGGTTAGAAGCAAGGTCAGAAGTCTGCTCTATTTTGTGTCTGAAGTCTGAATAAGACTATTTATTTAATTTCCTGAACAGTCGACCCCAGGATTGTTTAGGCTAAAGAGCATAGGAATATGGCAAAATAACATGAACAATCTTAAGAATTCTGTAAGTAACAACATAGAACGTATTGTAGGTTCTAGGGAAAACAGTCTATTCAGAGTAATTCGTTCAGTTCAGTTCAGTCACTCAGTCATGTCCAACTCTTAGCGACCCCATGAACTGCAGCCTACCAGGCTCCTCTGTCCATGGGATTTTCCAGGCAAGAGTACTGGAGTGGGGTGCCATTGCCTTCTCCGTCCTTCATCTCTAAAATCCTGCAAATCCTCAGAAACAAACCTTGCT
>SJYT01012717.1:0-86160 GCA_006410635.1 Cephalophus harveyi
TCTTTGCATGAAATGTTCCTTTGGTATCTCTAACTTTCTTGAAGAGATCTCTAGTCTTTCCCATTTTATTGTTCTCCTCTATTTATTTGCACTGATCACTGAGGAAGGCTTTCTTATCTCTCCTTGCTATTCTTTGGAACTCTGCATTCAAATGGGTGTATCTTTCCTTTTCTCCTTTGCTTTTCGCTTCTCTTCTTTTCACAGCTATTTGTAAATCCTCCTCGGACAGCCATTTTGCCTTTTTGCATTTCTTTTTCTTGGGGATGGTCTTGATCCCTGTCTCCTGTACAGTGTCTCAAACCTCCATCCATAGTTCATCAGGCACTCTGTCTATAGGATCTAGTCCCTTAAATCTATTTCTCACTTCCACTGTATAATCATAAGGGATTTGATTTAGGTCATACCTGGATGGTCTAACGGTTTNTTTGCATTTCTTTTTCTTGGGGATGGTCTTGATCCCTGTCTCCTGTACAGTGTCTCAAACCTCCACCCATAGTTCATCAGGCACTCTGTCTATAGGATCTAGTCCCTTAAATCTATTTCTCACTTCCACTGTATAATCATAAGGGATTTGATCTAGGTCATACCTGGATGGTCTAACGGTTTTCCCCACTTTCTTCAATTTAAGTCTGAATTTGGTAATAAGGAGTTCATGATCTGAGCCACAGTCAGCTCCTGGTCTTGTTTTGGCTGACTGTATAGAGCTTCTCCATCTTTGGCTACAAAGAATATAATCAATCAGATTTCGGTGTTGACCATCTGGTGATGTCCATATAGAGAGTCTTCCCTTTTGTTGTTGGGAAGAGGGTGTTTGCTATGACCAGTGCGTTCTCTTGGCAAAACTCTCTTAGCCTTTGCCCTGCTTCATTCCGCAGTCCAAGGCCAAATTTGTCTGTTACTCCAGGTGTTTCTCAACCTCCTACTTTTGCATTCCAGTCCCCTATCATGAAAAGGACATCTTTTGGGGGTGTTAGTTCTAGAAGGTCTTGTAGGTTTCCACAGAACCATTCAACTTCAGTTTCTTCAGCATTATTGGTTAGGGCATAGACTTGGATTACCATGATATTGAATGGTTTGCCTTGGAAATGAACAGAGATCATTCTGTCATTTTTGAGATTGCATCCAAGTACTGAATTTCAGACTCTTTTGTTGACTATGATGGCTACTCCATTTCTTTTAAGGGATTCTTGCCCACAGAAGTAGATATAATGGGCATCTGAATTAAATTCACCCATTCCAGTCCATTTTAGTTCTTTGATTCCTAAAATGTCGGTGTTCACTCTTGCCATATCCTATGTGACCACTTCCAATTTGCCTTGATTCATGGACCTAACATTCCAGGTTCCTATACAATATTGCTGTTTACAGCATTAGACCTTGCTTTATCATCAGTCACATTCACAGCTGGGTGTTTTTGCTTTGGCTCCATCTATTCATTCTTTCTGGAGTTATTTCTCCACTGATCTCCAGTAGCATATTGGGCATCTACTGACCTGGGGAGTTCATCTTTCAGTGTCCTATCTTTTTGCCTTTTCATACTGTTCATGGGGTTCTCAAGGCAAGAATACTGAAGTGGTTTGCCATTTCCTTCTCCAGTGGACCAAATTTTGTATAACTTATAGTCTATAAATACCAGTTATTCTTTGCTTTTAATGGATTACTTTTCTAAAAAAAGAATGCTAGTATTTTTAACCTGTGGGTGCATAAAAAGCTAAAGATTGGTGTTTGTTTTAAACAGGAAAGAAATAAAAGTTGTTAATCACACTGTTTCTTTCATTCTTTGTACCAAAGCAAATTTGTATTATTTTTCCCCATTTTAACAAAGTAAACAGTTTTAACAACATTTTAAAAATTTGCATGTTTGATAGTATGTAACCAAAGTCTAAAAGAAAAATGCATGGCAAGTTAATAGATTACAAAGAGATCTTACTCTTTTTAAAACTATTCTCAAAGATTACAATGCAATCAGGTAATTTAAACTTAAAAATTGAAACTATCATCTCAGTTAATGCAGTAAGAAAAGGAAATGAAATGTATATAGATTGGCAAGGAACAAATAATACTGGTCACAGATGACATGATCACCTATGTATAAAAACTGAAGGAATCATCAAAAAATGTCTAGAACTAACGATCAATGACAGAAAGGCTGCAGAATGTATGCTTAGTATTTTCAAAGTCAATAATTTTCCTATACACCAGCAATGAACAAGTGGAATTTGAAATTAAAAACAAAATATTTTACATTAGCTCCCCCTAAAATGAAATATTTCTGTAAATCTAACAAAATACGTGCAACATCTATATGAGGAAAATTAAATACAGATATTCTGTGTTCACAGTTAGAAAAATTCAACACTGTCAAAATTTCAGTTCTTTCCAACTTGATCTATGGATTCACCAAGAGCACAATCAAAAGACAAGCAAGTTATTTTCAGTGATATTGACAAACTGATTCTAAAGTTTATACAAAGAGGCCAAAGACCCAGAGTAGTCAACACAATATTGAAGAAGATCAAAGTTGGACGACTGACACGATCCAACTTCAAGATTTAGTATAAAGCGACAGTAAGCAAGACACTGTGGCACTGGTGAAAGAACAGGCCAATAGGAGAAATGAAACAGATAGAGAGCCCAGAAACAGATCCACATAAATACAGTTAACTGACAAGTAAAGATAAAATGGTCTGGAACAACTGGACATTCATGTGCAAAAAGAAGAATCAAGATTCAGACCTATACCTTTCATAAAAATTAACTCAAAATGCATCGCAAATCTAAATGCAAAGCTTAAAATTATAAAGCGATAGAAGACAACTCACATAGAAGAAAATCTAGATGACTTTGGGTTTGGCAATGACTTTTTTTTTTTTTTTTGGCTACAGTGGATCTTAATTGCAGTGCTTGGGCTTTTCTTCTCTAGTAGCAGTGAGTGGGGGCTACTCTAGTTTTGGCAAGTGGGCTTAGTTGTCCCCAGGCACATGGGATCTTAGCTTCCCGACCAGGGATCAAACCTGGGTCCCCTGCAGTGGAAGCACAGATTCTTAACCACTGAACCACCAGGAAGTCCCTGGCAATGATGATTTAGATACAACAACAAAGGTACAATCTATGAAGAGAAATAATTGATGAACTAGACATTAAAATTAAAACTTTCTGCTCTGCAAAAGACACTGTCAAGAGAACAAGAGGACAAATCACAGTTTGAGAGAAAACATTTACAAAAGACACATCTTAGGACTTAGGCAGTCTAGTGGTTAAGACTTCCACGCTTCCACTGAAGGGAGCACAGGTTCCATCTCTGGTAGGGAACTAAGATCCTACATGCCTTGCATGCCATGTGGCATAGCCAAACAAAAGACAAGTCTGAAGAAGGGGTGTTATCCTAAATATACAAAGAACTCCTAAAGCTCAACAAAATAAACAAGCCAATTTAAAAATGGACCAAAGACCTGTTAACAGACACTTCATCAGAAAGATACACAGATGGCAAACAAGCATATAAAAAGATGCTCCATATTATGAGTCATCAGGGAAATATAAATTAAAACACGGTACCACCACATATCTATTAGAATGGTCAAAATCAGGAACAGTAACAACCCCAAATACTGTTGAAGATACAGAGCAACAGAAACTTTTATTGATTGCTGATGGAAATAATACAGCCACTCTTAAAAAGTTTGACAGTTTCTTAAAAAGCTAAACATAGTCTTACCATATAATTTATCGATCATGCTCCTTGGTATTTACCCAAAGAGGCTGAAAACTATGTCCACACAAAAACCTGTACATGGATGCTTGTAACAGCTTTATTCATAACTGCCAAAATGCAGGAGCAACCAAGATGTCTTTCAGTAGATGAATGGATAAATAAACCAGACAATGGACTATGGTTCAGTGCTAAGAAGATATGACCTATCAAGCCATGAAAAGATATGGAAGAAACTCAAATGCATATTACCTAAGTACAAGAAGCCAATATGAAAAGACTACCTACAGAATGATTGCTACTATATGATGTACTAGAACGGGCAAAACTATGGAGACAGTAGTGAGATCAGTGTTTGCCAGGGGTTAGGAGCAGATCTGTACAGGCAGAGAGAGCACAGATGATTTTTAGGGCAGTGGAACTACTCTGTACAGTACTATGTCGATAGCTATGTATCATTATACACTTATCCAAACCCACAGAACTTACACCACCAAGAGTGAACCAGGATGTAAACCATGGACTTAGGGTGTCTGTGTAGGTTCATCAGTTTTTACAAATATACCGTGCTGGTAGGGAATGTTGATAATGGGGAAAGCTCTAGACATGGAAGGGGAGGAGACATGTGGGAAATCTCTACAACTCACACTCAAGTTTATTGTGAACCTAAGACTGCTCTTAAAAATAAGGACTATTGAAAAACAACAACAAATCAAACTATCAAATCTCTTCCTAGATTTGTCAAAATAAAACTAAACGGGCAAAATATTTTATCATTATCATGCCCATCTTATGTGATACTATTTTACAAAATTTTTTTTTCCTTAACAAAAAATTCCAATCAGTAACAATGAAACTCTTCACAGAAAAATTAGTGGGTTATAAAATGCTAAAAATATCTTTAATGCAGTTTCGTTCTAAGAAATTCCACTTGACATTTAAAAAAAAAAAAAAAAAAGGTTTCCTGAGACACAAATGACACAAAGGGAATAATTTACAAAATTGCAAAATAACAGCAATTACTGTAACTGACTCTATGCCCACAAATTTCTTGGCAGATATTTTCTAGTATTTTTTATCCTCAACTATTCACTGGAATGGGTAACATTACCTACTGTAGTTCTCATTAAAAAAGGGTTATCATCAACTGAACTCCAATTTTAAGTCAATTTCAAGATTTTGTGATTTTTACAGCAGGAATCTAGGAGGAAGTATAATTTATAAATGAAATCATTTATTCAGACATAACTGCCTCATCCTCAATAAAGTCTTAATTATGCATTAGCAAGCAATGAGCCAAGAGTTGAGGACATTAAAATAAATGGCCTATCAATGAAAGGTAAGCATCAAAAAGGAAAACACTACATTCTATTAATTATTTCAGAACCAGCTATAGCTTAAAGCTGCTTTGCTTTTACTCTTATTCTCTTTTTGAACTGTTTATTGCTGTTGCACTGGGTCTTCACTGCTGCGTGCAGGCTGCTCTGCTGTGGTGCACGGGCTTCTCACTGCAGTGGCTGGCTTCTCTCATTGGAGAGCACAGGCTCTAGGAGTGCCAGCTTCAGCAGCTGCAGCATGTGGGCTCAGCAGTTGTGGTGCACAAGTTAACTGTTCTACGACATGTAGAATCTTCCCCAACCAGGGATCAAACCGGTGTTCCCTGCATTGGCAGCCAGATTCTCACCCACTGTACCATCTGGGAAGTCCTTGTGTTTACTCTTTTAAAATCTTGGATTCAACAAAATGAAAATTTGAGGAATGTAATTAAAGTCCCTTTCTCTAATCATTTTACCACCTAAAATATTCCACCAAACTCAAGATTAAATCATTTCTCTGGAAGAAGCATGTGGATACATTTAGTTGACACAGGAAAGGTTTAATCAATAAGCTAGAAACAGGCCTTGTTGTTCAACCGCTCAGTCGTGTCTGACTCTGCAACCTCACGGACTGCAGCATGCCAGGTTTCCCTGTCCTTCACCATCTCCCAGAATTTGCTAAAACTCATGTCCATTGAGTTGGTGATGCCATCCAACCATCTCATCCTCTGTCATCCCCTTCTCCTCCTGCTTTCAATCTTTCCCAGCATCAGGGTCTTTTCCAGTGAGTTGGTTCTTTGCATCAGGTGGCCAAAGTATTGGGAGTTTCAGCTTTGCATCAGCCTTTGCAATGAATATTTAGGGTTGATTTCCTTTAGGATGGACTGGTTTGATCTCTCTGCAGTCCAAGACTCTCAAGAGTCTTCTCCAACACCACAGTTCAAAAGCATCAATTCTTTGAAGCCCAGCTTTCTTTATGGTCCAACTCTCATATCCACACATGACTACTGGAAAAACCATAGCTTTGACTAGACGGACTTTTGTTGGCAAAGTAATGTCTCTGCTTTTTAATGCCGTCTAGATTGGTCAAAGCTTTTCTTCCAAGGAGCAAGCGCCTTTTAATTTCATGGCTGCAGTCACTGTCTGCAGTGATTTTGAAGCCTAAGAAAATAAAGTCTCTCACTATTTCCATTTTTTCCCATCTACTTGTCATGAAGTGATGGGACTGGATGCCACGATCTTAGTTTTTTGAATGTTGAGCTTTAAGCCAATTTTTCACTCTCCTCTTTTACCTTCATCAAGAGGCTCTTTAACTCCTCTTCCCTTTCTGCAAGAGTGGTGTTATCTGCATATCTGAGGTTACTGATACCTCTCTGAGCAATCTTGATTCCAGCTTGTATTGGAATTAACTTGGTCTTAAGTTCTATACACTGAAGGTGGAAGTAACTTTCTTAATTCAAATATATTGTCATCCAAAAATGAAGTCAGGCGGAAAGAAAGCAGCACTTAAGCTCTAGATTGTTTACCCCTCTGACACTTCGTTGAGTAAGTAAGAAAAATGAACATCCCTTTCTAAGGATCTCTGGAAAGTCAAAGATTTCGACAGACTGTGAAAACATAGGTTTAGATATTTGGTGAAAAACCACATAAAAAGTTACAAACGTGGACTAGGAAGCAAAAGGAATGTGATTAATATGTTAACAAACGTATTCTAATTGACATGATCAAATAAGCAATAGGACCTTCTCAAGGCTTTATATACAACTTATGAAATTGCACTCATTTTATGAAAATACCATCATTAACCAAAATATTTTTAGTGCTCCTCTTTTGGAATTTCCATTAGAGCTTTGGCATATTCTTCTGAAAAACTGTTCATTTGATAAACATTGATTCATCACCTCCTTTACGCTGTAACTCTGTACTGGTAACAAATGTTTGGCATCTGAGGGTAGATAGACTCTTTGAAAATAACTATCCCAGATCATCGGGTAACTTAGGTGATTAGGTTAATTAATATAATTATTATGATTTTTAAAAATGAAATGTTAGAACCTTAAATGCATGTTGCTAAAATCAAAGAAGCCAGTCTGAAAAGGCTGCATAGCGGGATTCCAATCATATGACATTTGGATTAGGCAAAACTATAGAGAAAGTGGATAGATCAGTGGTTGCCAGGGAAGAGGAGGAGGTGAAGCATAGGGAATTTTGGGGGCAGTAAACTACTCCCTATGATACTGCAATGGTAGATACACGATATTACACATTCAACGATCTATCTCTCTCTATATATAAAAACTGTATAACAAAGAGTGAACAGTAACGTAAACTGTGGATTTTATTTAATATTGGTTCATCAACATTGGTTCACCAATTGTAACAAATGTGCCACACCAACTCAAGACGTTAATAATAGGGAAAACCAGGCAGTAAGGGAGACTATGAGAATTCTCTACTTTCTACTCAATTTCTCTATAAACTAAGGCAGCTTTAACAGTCTATTACAGACATACCTCATTTTACTGTGTTTTTCTTTGCCTCACTTTGCAACCACTGCATTTTCTTTCACCAACCCTGAGTTGAGCAAGTCTTTCAGAACCATTTTTTCCAATAGCATTTGCTCACTTCCTATCTCTGTGTCAGATTTTGGAAATTTTCACAATAGTTTAAACTTACTCATTATTTGTTGTTATAATCTGTGATCAATGATCTTTAATGTTTTGGGATCCATGGAGTCACAAAGATTTGGACACAACTGAGCAACTGAACAACAATAAAACTGCAATCATATAAGACAACGAACTTTGATAAATGCTGTGTGTTTTGACTGCTCCACCAACCAGCACGTCCCCTATCTCTCGCCCTCTCCTCAGGCTTCCCTATTCCCTGAGACACAATATTGAAATTAAGCCAATTAATAACCCTACAATGGTTTCTAAGTGTTTAAGTAAAACGAATAGTCCCAAGCCTCTCATTTTAAACTAAACACTAAGAAGATTAAACTTACTGAGAAAGACATGTTGAAAGCCAAGACAAGCTTAAAGGTAGCCTTCTTGTGCTAGACAGTCAGCCAACTTGTGAATGCAAAGGAAAACTTCTTGAAGGAATTTAACAGTGCTATTCAAGTGAATTGAATGATTAGAAAACAAAACAGCCCTACTGCTAACATGGAGAAAGTTTTAGTGGTCTGGATAGATCAAACCAGGCCACAATATTTCATTAATCTAAACCCTAATCCAAAACAAGGCTCTGAGGTGAGGTGAAGTCGCTCAGTCGTGTCCGACTCTTTGCGACCCCGTGGAGTGTAACCTACTAGGCTTCTCCATCCATGGGATTCTCCAGGCAAGAATACTGAAGTGGATTGCCATTTCCTTCTCCAGGGGATCTTCCCGACCCAGGGATCGAACCCAGGTCTCCCACGTTGGAGGCAGACGCTTTAACCTCTGAGCCACCAGGGAAGCCCAACTCTTTTCAATTCTATGAAGGCTGAGAGAGGCGAGGAAACTGCAGAAGGAAGTTTAAAGCTAGCACAGGATGGCTGATGAAGCTGAAGCAAGCAAGCCATTTCTAACATAAAAGGATAAGGTGAAGGAATAAGTGCTGACTTAGAAGCTGCAGCAATTAATTCAGAAGATCTACCTAAGTTCATTAATGAAGGTGGCTATGCTGAACAACAGATTTTCAATGAAGGAAAAAAGTAACCTTATTCTGGAAGAAGATGCCATTAAGGACTTTCACAACCAGAAGTAAGAGGTCAATGCCTGGTCTCAAAGGACAGGCTGACTCTCTTGTCGGTTGGGAGCTTATACAGACTGAAGTTAAAACCAGTGTTCACTTACCATTCTGAAAATCCTAGGGCCCTTGGGCTCTATAAAAGGAACAACAAAACCTGGATAACAGCACATGTATTTACAACATGGTTAGCCCACTGTTGAGACCTACCGCTCAGAAAAGAAGATTCCTTTCAAAATATGACTGCTCACTGACAATGCACCTGGTCACCCAAGAGCTCTGATGGAGACGGACAATGAGATTTATTTTATTTTCATGCCTGCCAATACAACATTCATTCTGCAACCCAAGGATCAAGGACTAATAGCTACCATAAGACTGATTCCTCTGATAGGTCTGGGCAGCCAAGTGCACACTGAAAATCTCTGGAAAGGAGTCACTATATAGATGCTATTTAAAACATTCGTGATTTACAAGAAGAGGTCAAAATACCAACGTTAACAGGAATTTGGAAGAAGTTGATGCCAACCCCCATGGGAGATTTCAGTGAAGAAAGTAACTGCAGATGTGGTGAAAAGAGCAAGAGAACTAGAATCAGAGGTAAAACCTGAAGATGTGACTGAGTTCCTACAATTTCATGATAAAACTTGGAACGGATAAGGAGTTGCTTCTTATGTATGAGCAAAGAAAAGTGGTTTCTTGGGGTGGAATCTACTGCTGGTGAAGATGCTGTGCAGACTGCTGAAATGACAACAAAGGATTTAGAATATTACATAAACTTAGTTGATAAAGCAGTGGCAGGGTTTGAGAAGATTTACTCCAACTTTGAAAGAAATATTCTGTGGGTAAAATGCTATCAAACAGCATTGCATGCTACAGAGAAATCATTAGTCAAAGGAAGAATTAACTGATGGGGCAAACTTCTTTGTCTTATTTTAAGAAATTGCCAGTCACCATAATCTGCAGAAACTACCACCCTGATCATTCAGCAAGCATCAATACTGAGGCAAGACGCTCTACCAACAAAAAACAATCACGACTTGCTGGAAGCTCAGATGGTTAGCATTTTTCAGCAATAAGTAATTCTTTAATTATGGTATGTACATTTTTAAAGATATAATGCTAAGAAACTATAGTATTCCTATAGTGTACTCATAACTTTTACATGCACTAAGAAACCAAAAAATTCATGTGATTTGCTTCACTGCAATGTTTATTATGGTGATCTAGAACAAAATCTGAAGTATGCCTGTAATTGAAAAAGAAGTATTACTATGAATAAACTTCAGTGCTTCAAATGATCTACAGAGTAGAGCTTTGAAGGTAACATCCAAGTATCCACTATAATATCTGTATCCTTCTACTCTGTGTGTTTGAAAGTAGAGACACATTTTCTAACATAAACCCTTTATCCCAGGAAATCCCTGGTAGTCCAGTGCTTAGTGCTCTCACCACCGGGTCCTGTGTTCTAATCCTGGCTGGAGAACTAAGATACTGCAAGCTGCAAGTCACAGCCAATAAATAAACAAAGCAAGCCTCTATCCCAAGGGCTGCTAATTCCCACCTTTCTACCACAGCGCACTCTGCTCTCTCTCAATCTGAAGTATGATTCTCTTTTTTATCTGCCCATTTCTAATCAGTCCTTCAAGACCAATGCAAACCTCATACACCCTCGATGAAATTTTCTGAACTATTCAGTCCTCTTTGGGAACTCTCACTTCTCTATACCAACAGGATGGCACAATATTCAACACCCTATTATACACATTTTAAATGTTTCAAAATTATCTCATAAAACCTTATTCCTCTATATTAGATTTCAAATTCTCAAGGAATTAAGAGTTTGTCCAAATCCTAGCAATGCTGAGAACGGAACAGATATAGCAACACAAATGCCCAAAGGCCAAGTTCAGTGTCTAACAGATAATCTGTACTAAGAAGGAAGTGAAATGTGTTGCAGCTTTACTGAAACATCTAAATTATTAAATATTCTGTAGTCACTAAGAATCACAACACAGTTACACATTCACTGACATATGATCTAAGAGAGGCTTCGGAGCAACTAAGCCTAGTGTACCACAACTACGGAGCCTGTGCTCCAGAGCCCACGCGCCACACCGACTAAAGCCTAGGCGCCCCAGAGCCCATGCTCTGCAACAGAAGCAATCGCAGTGAGAAGCCGGCACACCATAATGAAGAGCAGCCTCTACTCAGCACAACTAGAGGGAAACCTGCACAGCAACAAAGACCCAGCACAGCCAAAAGTAAAGAAATAAAAAGAAGAAAAAATATACTGATAAGAAAAAAGTTATAGTATTTGTACAATGACTAAATTTCTGGATTTAGATATTTATTTTAGGTGTATGTACAAAAATATCCTCAGGAATTGTATATTAAAACTATAAAGTAACAGCTATAATTGGATAATGGAAATTACGTTTATAAAACCAAAAAATATGCAGCAGTGAAAAATTAATAAAAATAAAAATGAAAGAATATATGCAAAATTGATAATAGTAATCTATAGCTGATTCTTGCACAATCCTATTTTGGCTGTTTAATTTCAAATTTTATATAATAAAAAGATATTACCTTTAAATTATCAAATATAAATACTCCTAAAATGTGATTTAGAGAAGCACTTCCTCAAAGTAAGAGAAGGCAGAAGGAAGGGAGAAAGGGAACATCTGTAGAGCTAAGAGAATAATAAGCAATAAAGAGACAAAGGTGATGCCCATCCTTTAGCACCTATATTCCAAGCATCTATATCCCAAGATGAACTAATAAAGAATCTGGGAATGGAAATTAAAACCTGCTTTTACAAGAAATACAAGGAAAAATCTAAACCAAGGGATCGTATTAAGGTTATAAACCTCCCCATAATTACACTCAGAACAGACTGACAATTTAATGTCACCAGAGCATCCACCTTCACTCCATCCTGCTCCACAAAGGCATCCCCAAATCTATTTTCAGTACAGAATTATTATTGTAATAAAGAGTCACTTGGTATAACTTTGCTTAGAGCCTATCCTCTCATTTTTTTAAACCCATGTGAAAATATGGATTTAATTATTCTATTATATGCATATTGTTTTTATAGGATTTTATATTGTTTACCATGCTTGAATAGGTACTTGTCTCTAAACAAGAAAATTCCCCTAATAACTGCAAATTATGCAGGCAAAACTTATTCCAGAAGCTGTCAGACTTATTGTATAAATAGATATGGACAAAGGAAGGAAATGCCCAGCCAACAATACTAACAAAGAACAGCAGAATAAAGTCTAAATTCCCTGGCGTGACAGTCAGATCTATCACAATTGGTCCATATCATTCTTACTGAGTGTTCTCCATTCACTTCCAACCATGAATTCGCTGCACATCAATATTTCCTCAGTTAGAACATATCCCTCCCTCTTTCCAACGATGATAACCAATGCGTGGGCCCTGGCACCTAAACAAATGTGGAGTCATATCCAAGTTTGCCAGTGTAACCTTTGGGCAAGTCACAACTTCTCTGAGGCTGAACTTCCTCATCTTGTAAAACAAGGGAAAAAAAAAATTTTTTTTTTTTAAATTTATGTTGTGAGCTAATGCAAAGATGAGGAAATAATGCACAGAAAGCCCCCAGCACAGTGCTGGGCACACAGTACATACACAATATAATGCTATTATCTCCTGGTTCTGGGCCTTCCTTTATCCAGGATGTTCGTGTGTCCCCTCTGCACTTGGGAAGTCCTCATTAGTCAAGCCACCATATATAAAGCCCTCCCTGACTCTCTTATAGAACTGGTGGCTCCCTTTTCTGAACTAGTTCAGTACTTTGTTCTTTTCTCCATCATAGTTTTTATAACATCAAATTTATAATTATCTGCTACAGACTGAGTGAGTGTACTTCCCCAACATCCCTATGTGGGTGGGGACCATCAACTCTAATGTGATATTAGAAGATGGGGCCTTGGGGAGGAGATTAGGTCACAAGGATAGAGTCCTCGTGGATGGGGTGAGTGTTCAGATAAGAAAGACTCCAGAGATCTCTCTCATCCCCTTCCACTGTGTGAGGACAAGTGAACTAGAAAGCAGGCTCTCAACAATGCAGATTCTGCTGCAGCCTTGATTTTGGACTCACAGCCTCCAGAACTGTGAGAAATAAACTTCTGTTGTCTATAAACCACCCAGTCTATGATACTCTTGTGATAGCTGCCTAAACTAAGACAGTATTTTTTTTTTTTTTTAATCCCCAAGAGAAGAAGTTCCTTAAAGATGGGTGATAATGGATAAGGTGACTCACTGTATCAGCTAGCACTGTGCCTGGGGCACAGAGAAGGCTGGCCAATGTTTTTGAGTAAACCAACTGAAAAAGAACCTATAAAAGTGCTGCAGCCCCCAAGGGAGAGGAGTGACAAAGGCAAATGCTTAAGAAAGGCTGCTGCTGCTAAGTCGCTTCAGTCCTGTTGGACTCTGTGCGACCCCACAGACGGCAGCCCACCAGGCTCCCCGTCCCTGAGATTCTCCAGGCAAGAACACTGGAGTGGGTTGCCATTTCCTTCTCCAATGCATCAAAGTGAAAAGTGAAAGGGAAGTCTCTCAGTCGTGCCCGACTCACAGCGACCCCATGGACTGCAGCTTACCAGGCTCCTCCGCCCATGGGATTTTCCAGGCAAGAGTACTGGAGTGGGGTGCCATTGCCTTCTCCAAAAGAAAGGTTAGGTAGCATGAAAATAGAAAAGAAGCTGTCATGTTTGGCAATTATGAGGCTACAAGCAAACTTGGCAAAATCGATTTTTAAAAAGTAGTGAGACTGAGCAGTGAAATGGGAGTTGGCAGGTGAAAACAAGGCCTTTAAGTTGAGCAATTAAGGAAGGAAAAGTAAGTTGAAAGGTGAAGGAGAATTAAGGGAACATTCCTTAATGGCAAGATGAGAGAGAGGTTGAGTATTTAAGAAGAAGGAATAAAATCCGCAAGATTCTGAATAGTAATCAGGATGGAGCTGAAGGGCAGGCGGGAGAGAGCAACGCTCAGCTGGAGTTAAGACTGAGGCTGAAGACAACTTCAGTTTCAGGAGTAGTCTGGGAATACCAAATACTTTTTTGTATGGAACAGATGATCTCCAAAGACTTTTCCAGTTCAAAACATCCAGTTATGTAATTTTCAAATGCCAATAAAAAACCTCTAAAATCCATCCAACTGTTTTCCTTTTCTACTACCTCTATCCTAGCAATCAGTATCATTATAAACTCTTAAACAAGCATTCTCAGTTCTAGACCTTTCTCGACCTCATTACTTGGACTTTACATATTAGGTTATCGGATTTATGGTTATGCACTTCCCAAGTGGTGCAGTGGTAAAGAAACTGCCTGCCAATGCAGGAGATGAAAGAGACATGGGTTTGATCCCTGGGTCAAGAAGATCTCTTGAAGGAGGAAATGGCGATCCACTCCAATAGTCTTGCTTAGAAAATTCCATGGGCAGAGGAGCCTGGTAGGCTACCGTCCATGGGGTTGCAAAGAGTCAGACACTGAGCTCACACACACACACATGCATATAGACACAGACACACAGATGTACATGTATGGGCATACACAGACACACACACACCACATACTATAACACTTGCTTAGAAAATTCAATTTGCTCCTAAGCAACTAATATGTTATGGAACAAGTTGAGCATAACCCAAATTTCACATTTGCTTCTGTGCAACTGCAAGAAACACTAGCTAGTAAAAACACTAACTAGTAGAGAAAACACAACTCAGCTGCAAAGAAACTCAAAAAATACACACCACAAACTTCCACCATGCAGCTAGGTTCACTGCATGTGTTATGAGCCACACTCATCCGAATTTTGTGTAAACACTTTCAATCCAATTCAGATGACCCTTCTTCCATCACTTCACAAATCACAACCCTTTTGAGACCCACTTCTATAAGCAAACTCTAGTGCTTTTACAAAGTCATGTCATATTAATTTCAGTACTTTTATATTTCTTAACCATTTAACATGCATAAAATTGCACGAGTCCTTACAAGGTTTCTGTCTTTTCACATGTCACTGACAAAGTTTTTGAGTGTTATTCCCCTAAACTCCATTTTTCCATATGCCCTGTGGTTTTTAATCATGTGACTTCATACCATGTTGAGTTTTATGAACTTAAAGGCTGAGTTACAGCTTACACGCACTTGTAATTACTACAGTTCTACTCAATTTCCCACCAAAATCAAAGGCAATAGAGATTAAAAAAAAATCTCTAGGCATCCTTCACAATTACCTGAAGGTGCCCATACCTATAAGATGCTTTGAATGAGCCAAACACTTTTCTTGAATGGTTCAGGAAACACAATATATGAAAAGAAATAAATAGGTGTTTAACAGTAGGGTCTTTTCCCAATAAAGCAATGCTTAAATATTTTAATATCAAATAACACAAACATATCCGTTCCTAAAGACAGAAGTACCTTGGTGGCTGTCTGAGGCTAGAAGGAGCATAGAATGGAGAGTTATTGTTTAACAAGTATACAGCTTCAATTTTATAAGATGAAAGAGTTATGGAGATGGCTAGTGGTAATTTCTGCACAACAATCTGCATGTATTTAATAGCACTGAATAAAAATGATTTACGATCTAATGTATGGTAAGTAAGTAAGTAAGTAAAGTCACTCAGTCGTGTCCGACTCTTTGTGACCCCATGGACTGCAACCCACCAGGCTCCTCAGTCCCTGGGATTCTCCAGGCAAGAATACTGGAGTGGGTTGCCATTTCCTTCTCCAGGGGATCTTCCTGACCCAGGGATCGAACCTGGGTCTCCCACATTGGAGGCAGACGCTTTAACCTCTGAGCCACCAGGGAAGCCCCTTATGTATGGTATTTTACCACAATTTTTTAAAAAATCCATCCTTATTTTTAAAGAATAATACCATAAAATGAAAGACTAAATATACACACAAATCTGTATGGTGTGGTTCCATTTTTTATGGAGACAAAAGATTAGAAACAAATAAAATGTCTAACAGGTGATAGGTTTCACTATCTTCTTTTGTATTTACACAGGAGAACTACAAAGAACACATTACTTTTTTAACACAGTTTTTACCAGCAGGAGAAAAAAAATAAGTTTATACAAATTTGGTTTGGATCAACTTTTGCTTGCATTACAGAATATCAAGAAGTCTTGTCAAGAATTTGAGACTTAATGCAGCTTCTTTGTGACTATGTCAGCTAAAATACTTTTTAATCATATTCCTCAAGTACCATCTTCTGAATGTTAATTTTGCTCTTCATAACTCAGATTTCCATTCTTTTTAAATACTACTAAAAATATACTGCAAAGAATTCCAAAAGTAATAGAAAAACCGTTTCATACTTTATACAACCTGTAAATTTCTCAAACATATGCCCACAAATTAGCTGAATATTAAAAGGTATCTTTTAAAGTTAGTTTTATTACAAAACTTGTTTTCAACTGTATTTCAAACTGATATTTTATTATTCTTATTCATCTTATTCAGTTAGTCTCTTACAATTTAAAAAAAAAGTCTGCAAACAAAATTTAGCTGTCACAGAACTATAATCTATAACATAAGTCCTCTCCTACCTGCTCATTTCAGCAAAACTGTAAAAAATATTCACTTTCAGAATACAACAGCCCTTTTTCTTTAAATTCAACTTATAAAGCAAATAAAACTATTATTGAAAAACACTGTAACCCATACAACTCTGGCAAAGGAAATTTCTAAAGACTATCACAGAATAAATGTTTATTAACCAATTCATATGCTAAGTTTCTGACTCACTGGAGTTGTTTTTATCCTTTAAGTAAATAATTTTACTGTTTTTAAAAATTAAATGTTCCTCTAACTTCATTCTGACATGGAGGCCTGGTATATTTGTAAGTAACCTAAGGAGATTGTAATACATGGCTGATGCTCAACTGTAACACCAGTATGTATGCAGCTATAAACAAAAACGCATATGACTTACACTAAAACCTGCCTCAGCAATAAGCAAATATGTTAAGAATCAACTGGCTAGTTACGGATGCCAACAGGTCAAATGTGTAAGAGTAGTAAACAAAAGGGAAAGACTTCACTTGAGAATATTTTAATGAGATGGACAAAACCTGTTTCCAAGGTTTGAACTAATTACTAAACATTAACAAACATACACTTTCCCTTAAAGAATACAAAAAAGAAAAATGAGTGAACGTAAAGTTCAAATTACACATTAAGTATTAGAGGTTTTTTCTGTAGGCGAGGCTTCTTCAAGAAGCCAGGCAGACACAACATTTTGTACTAAATATATGACATTATATAAATGTTTAAGAAACTTTCAATTTCCAACTATCTCAAGTTGCCTCAGTTAAAATATCTATAAAGTTCTTAATTAAGTGGAAAAAGTAAGAATGTTTAACATCCCAGTAAGAAATTTCCATTAGACATCAACAACTACTTATCAATGTGTTATACCTATATAATAACTATAATTTATCACTTAGTCATTCTTAAGCTTTTTCAGAAACATTATCTCACAGGACTATTAAATGAATTAATAAAATAATCAGTATCAATTTCATTTTACAGATCAGTAAGCTAGTATAGAGCATTTAAGTCAGTTCTTGAACTTCAGTACAAGAATCACGTGAGCATATGTTAAAATGAAGTCTCAGGTAACTCTTCCCTGAGGTAGATTCCAGAAATTTGCATTTTAAATAAATAACATAGGTGATAATGGTACAGATACCCCCACCCACAGCCACATCTTTTAGGACCCTGACTTAGTAATAAATGACTAAAGTTTAATCGCCTAAAACTCCATGTTTACTCTGAATCAAAGTTCCCAAATGTTTTTTTGCAGATCTCCATGAAAGATACGCAAAATTTTAAACAAGTTGAAAATACTACATTCAGTTAAATTATGTACCTCTTATACTAAATTCCAGTAAAGATAAGTGGTAGTAGAGGTCTAAGTTTTAAGAAACTAAAAACAGAAGATTCTACAAGTTTATTTTCCTCTGTGAAATTCAGGGAAAGCAGATAGTATATTAATTTAATAACTTCTCCTGTTGAATACTGCTGTACTTTACTGAGTAGGGAGCTAAAATCTACCACAAATACCACAGGTTCTATGAACATAATAAAAAATTAAGATGAAAATGTAAAAGCACTTAGAGCACAACTTTGTGAACATACTAAAAACCACTGATGTACACTTTAAAAAGGTGAATTTCATGATATATAAATTATACCTCACTTTTTAAAAAGAAAAAAGTGTTGGAAAATTTCAAACGCTAATATTTCCAGTAATTTTAAACTTCTAAGATGTCAGCACCACTATTAAAGAGCATAATTATCTTCTGACCTGTATCACATGTGCTGTAAACCAGTGGAGAAATAATGAAGAGTGTTCGTAAGGCCACTAGCTTGACAAAAATTTTAAGTAAGAATTTTAATGCCACTGTTTATGTATTTATTTGCTCTTGAATTTTTTCCAATAAAGTCCCACTTCATCTGTCTTTTGTAACATGGTCATTTTCAAATTCTACAGTAATTTATTAGCTTCCTATAAAATAATCTTTATATTTCTTAAACTGGGTATATACTTATACAATACAGTGAAATATGATAAAATGGTTCTTAAGAACCAGGCTTTGAAGACAGATTCTCTTTTTCCCCTCAGGCAAGTAACCAGCCCTTTCTGTCCCATTTTCCCATAGGGTGGTAGTAAGAATTAAATGCACCAAAACATATAAGGCGCTTAAATCAGTGCCTGGGTGCTTAATAAACATACCATATGTATCATCTGTTTTAATTACATAATTATTATTTTCATGGAAAAAGGCCTCTCAGCTTAGAAAACTCACTAAAAATTCTGATAATACTAAAATTTCAATTTATCAATGAGCTCAACATTTAGAAAGGCTAGGACTAAAATCTTATTAAGAAACCTCAGTATTTACCCTGTATCTACTCTATTCACCAGTCCAATTTTCTCCAACTCTGAATCACTATTAGTCCTTCCCCTGACTCATCACACTGAAAGGTAGACAGTCTAGAATATAATGGGCATACCAAAAGGCATTTCTTAAGCTTCCTGGATTTATAAGACTTACTAAGTGGAGCTTGTCCTATATAATGGTCAATAAATATGCTGAATAATTGCGACTTAAATTGTGTTCACTTAAAAGAGTTTCTATATATCAAATGTTCCTTCAAACTATGGAGTAGGTGTTATAAGCCCATCTTGACTGAAAAACAAGGTATCACTTCAGTAAAATCAAAGATCCACACTTTCTGACTGCTAGCCAAAAGCAGATTTGTATTTTGCTGATGATTCAGTGTTCAAAATTTTGCCAAGCAAACTACAGACTACAGGGTTAGAAGCAAAATCTGAGCCTACAAATTTGACCTTAATTTCTATTCAATTTCATACTTTCATTGTTTTCCCCATTTATATGTTTAAATCATTTAAGATAAACCTCTAATAAAAAGTTATTAAAAAAAATCTAGAGTAATAAGCTAAGTATTGCAAGATTGATTTACTCTTAAAAACTTCTTTTTCCCTAGACACACACGTACACAAAAAACCAAAAACTTTTAAAATACTACTCTACCATTTATTCACTTCCCATGTGATCTTGAGACATTTAAACTCTCTAAGCCTCCATTTTCTCCTTTGGAAATGAGGATGAAAACAGTAACTATAACTACCATTGGGGATTGCTGTGAGCATTAATTAAGACAATACATAAAACACTTTAGCTGACCACAATGAAAACAGTTACGTTTCAATAAATTTTAACTTTTACATTTAAATCCAAATTTTAGTATCATTTTACCTCTATCAGACTTCCCAGGTGGCGGAAGCGGTGAAGAACCTGCGTGCCAATGCAAGAGACCTAAGAGACTTGGGTTCAATCCCTGGGTCAGGAAAATCCCCTGGAGAAGAAAATGGTAACCCACTCCACTATTCTTGCCTGGAGAATGCCACGGACAGATGAGCCCGGTGGGCTACAGTCCACCGAGTCGCAAAGAGTTTTCATGACTGAAAGCGACTTAGCACTAGATCTCTATTGAAAGATTATATTTTCTACGAAAACCACCTCTGTTAATCCATTCATGCACACCTACCCAATGGCAATAACCTCACAAGCACTCTGAAAACGTGGGTGTAAGTGTAGAGGAAGCCTTCCCCAACTAACCCTCTTGAGTTAGGTACCCTGCTCAGGAAATAGTCTGTACTTAACAGTGTATTACTTAATACAGTTCCCTGTATTACTTAAGAACCTCTTGTGGGCAAGGCATGTGTCCTATTTATTTCTGCATCCTTAGAATGAAACCCAATAAATCTAAATCCTGACTCACATGGGGAGCTTATCAAAATATTAATACCTGGACCCATACCACCCCAGACCCATTAAATGTAAGGGGTCAAGGAGGGAGAAGGCAAATAATCAGCAAAGGGGAAGCATTTTTTAATATCCTCACAGAGCGTTGATATGCTGCCACAACTAAGAACCACTGCACTTTGACATTTAAAAAACTATACAAACAGGTATATATGCATTTATGTATGAATATATGTATAAACATACAAGTAAAGAAATGTCTCAGTTCAAGACCATCGACCTCAACAGCTACTCTTAGCCCCATCATCTCTTTCCTTTAAATAGACAACAGTTTTAATTAACAATTAGCTACATGCTGTGTTAAGATGGCTTTTAAACTGTTAACTCAGTGCCTACTTAAATTTCTTCATATAATTATGCCTTCTTCCTAGATTACAGTCTTGCTACTTGAAAATATACACTGCCTTATTCTTGTTTTCTCCAGAGTGCTTATGATAGTGCCTTGAACAGAGACATGTAATAAATATGTGGCTAATCTAATAAATGTATAAAAAATAGCAGCAGTAAGTATGTTACATTCAAGTTATCCAACTCTGGCTAACAGAAAAGGTAAAAATTTAGAAAAACGTTTTTTTTTTAAAAAACTCCTACTTAGTAAACAAGAGCAACTGAAGTTTATCTCATTAATGAGTATCTGTATATTTGCATTTATTATAGCCATCACATGCAGTGTCCCCCCACCACAGGCACTTCAAGATTCTGAACTGCTTCCTTACTAAAACTATCTTCCATTTGCTTGTATCATCTTTATCTGCGGTCAGGTTCTTTTGTAACAATTTTATAGTTACTCTGTAATCAGTAAAATAAGTTAATGAAAGTCACAACAAAGGTTTTACACAAATGCTTAACAAATACTTTTGAAGAAATTTAATGTTTATCAAACACTAAAACAGACTCTTTGCATACAAGTTACATGCTAATCTACTAACATAAATTTGGTTGGGAATACTCCCTGAAAAGAGATTAGACATTGAACACTATATATATATATATATATCTACTTTTGAATATTGACTGATCTTTTTATATTTTATAATATTTTTATGCCTGAAAATTTCGTAAAATATTATATGACTTTTTAAAATAGTAGTGCTAAACTGTATTATACAAGAAACTCCACAGCAACTGGTATTTACAATGTTGAAACTGCTAAGAGAAATAAATGGCACATGATTAACATAATCTGAAAGACTTAATTTTTTAAAAAACTGAAAATATGGGGAGGAGGAACTCAAGAAATATGCCTGCTAATTAGATACTGTGGTAAAACATTATCATGTTTTGTTGGGTCCTACAGCATGAAACAGATAAAGCCATAGTTACCACAGAAAGAAAGCAGTACTCAATTCCCTATTCAATAAAAAAGGTTCAAATTCCACAGACAAAAAAATGGTACCCTGGGTTGTTTGTTTTTAAGGAAGATTAAATTTAGGAGTTGCCAACACCCAAACGAAAAACATTCCAGAGTATTAGACTCAATTGTAACGGGGAGTCATCTACATTCTCAGCACTGTGTTCCCTTACCCAAAACACGAATATTAACAAAGGATGTTTCTTAGGACCTCACAAGATAGACCATACTTATTTCTCCCAGTAAACATTACCCTTGTTAAAAAAAACAAACACAAAAAGGTATTGAGAAATAACAATTTTAACACAACCAGCCAGACAAAAAAATGAAGTTTTAACATCTGCCAAGAGATCTCCCAAAATAAGATCCCTGTCAAATGAACAATGAGGAAAAGATTGGAAATGACAAATTATTTTATTTGGACCATCAGCTATATTTAAAAATAACGCTGAGGAATGTAACTTTTCCAAAGCCCTGTCTTCAGTTTCCCCTTAATCTTCATATTTTTAACTTAAAAAAAACCCTAGAAATTTGATTACCACTCTCATGAATTCCTTTTAAAGCAATTTAATGAATAACAGATCTTTTGTGCAAGTAGCAAACCACAGAGGACAGTTTTGCTGGCTGATAAAAATCTTCCTGAAACATGCATAAAAATATACCCTTCAAAGACAAACTGATTTTCTAGGTATGGAAATCATATTAAGACTCAAAAATTTGGTATGTTTGATACACACCCTAACTTATTGCAGATGTTTTTATCTGAACCACAATTAAAGTTGGTGAATTCTTACTATTTACTTACTGCGTGTCAAAGTTGAATAAATTAGAAGGCCAGGAGAAAAAAAAAAGGTTAAAACCTTAGAGCCAATGAGCAAAAGATGCAACTACTTAGGGTGAAACAGGATTGTTGAATCACTTCCCCAAGCCGGTGAGTTACTATTAAAGCAACTAAAAACTTGTTTACGACTGTTTTGTTGAGTAGAGAGAAGTGCTGCTATACCATAAGTAAAAAAGTTTCAACAGGCATTCTAATGGGAAGATGCTGCTGTTGCCCACAGAAATGTTTCTCAGACTGCTCAAAAATACAAAAAAAAAAAAAACCACCACTCCCCCCCTCCACCCCAAAAATTCCCAAACCTACCACAAATGTTTTCCAGAATACATAGGGTCAAATACTTCAACACACAGAGCGAGCAAAAGAACTGTGGGTTGCTACAGCGTTCCTATTGTCCAGAATACCACTCAGGAAAACAGTGTGCGCGTGTGTGTGTATGTGTCTGCGTGCGCGCGCTATTTCCAACAGCTGGTGTGTATATATGAAGTAGTACATATGCTCGGTTGAATATACTTATTTTGGGTTCACTGAAAGATAAAGCTGTCTGGGGTAGTGCTAAGGCCAAGTTTTCTTTACAGGTGCTATTAAACACTGCTAAGAGGGAAGAAGAGAGAAACGATCCGATAACTTAAGACCCACACCTGGGAAACTAAATAGAGTACGTCGTCATCACTATTCACCAGTTTTTCTAACTGATCAAGCAGAAACGAGGTAGGCAAGTTCTGAAGCCCCATGCTATCCTTCCACCAGTGAAAAGAAGGCTCTGGTGTCTGAGATCTTAGCCAGGAAGCCTGAAAAGCACGTGTCCGACTCTGGGTTGGGGAACTTCCCAGGAAGCGTTTGTTGAGAGTAAAACTCCATCACCCCCTGCCTGCCTACCCAGAGAAGGGCTAAGAAGTGCAGGCTCAAGGGGGAAAGCTCTGGGTCCCGGAGAGATGAGACCAGAGGCGGCAGCCCTCCAGGGTCCGGCCGCGGCCCCGCCCGGCTCACCTCTGCGGCGGGGATGTTGACCACGCCGGTGGATCGCCGCTTCTCCCGCAGCTTCCTCTTCTCGATCTGTCCTTTGCCTTTCCTGGCGCTGGGGCCCGAGCTCTTGCCCTTCTCCGGGGCGCAGTCCCGCTCCTCCTCGCCGCCCCGGGCGGGCGCTGCCCCCGAGGTGGCGGCGGCGGCGGGGGGGGACTCGTCCTCCGGCCGCCGCGGGCCGGGGGCGGCGCGGCTCAGCGGCGCGGGGCCCACGGCGCAGTTCACGCCCCCGGGGGCGGCAGGTGCGGCGGCGGCGGGGCCGCCGCCCGGGAGGTTGTTGTTGAGCTCGTTGGCCGCCGCGGCGGCGGCCGGGGTGCCCAGGGCCCCCGGCGGGAGCTTCCCAGCCGCGTCGCCGGTGCCCCCGGCGGGGGCGGCCGGGCCCGGGGGATTCTGCTTGGCGCGCATCTTCTCGCGCTTCGCCTTCCACTCCTCCAGGAAGTCTGTGGTGCTGCCGCCGCCGCCGCCGCCGGTCCGGTAGCCACCGGTCGCCATATTCCCAGCGGGGCCGGCCGGGCTCTCACCTCAGGCCGCCCGCCCCGACTCCGGCCGCCGCCGCCTCTCCCTTCCCGCCGCCCGGAGGAGGCGAGGGAACGACCCCCGGGCGCTGGGGCGGCCGCGCCTCCCGCCGGGACCGGCTGGTCTGCAGGGGAAACACAAAAGGGGGCGGGGAAGGGAAGCGTGAGGTCCTCGCCCGGCTCGAGGGTCTGCCCCGGGGCCGCGCCCCTCAGGGCCCTCCTCCCCGAGAGCGCCCCCACTCAGCCCCGCAGGCGAGGAGCCGCCGAGCCGCCAGCCCGCCGAGTTTCTCCGGCGCACCTACACGGCGGGGCCCGGACGGTCGCCGCCCCTGGAGGGGACGAGAGAGGCAGGGTCCCCGTCTCCGGCGGCCGCGGGGACCCGAGCCAGACCCGCCACCTGTCGGCCCGTCGCACCTCCAGCCCTCGCTCCGCTCCAGGGTGCCAGCCGCCGACACCCTCACCATCGCGGGGCGAGGCGCCGAGCGCCCTGACCGACTCGCGGAGGCGGCGGGACGTGTCCCGACCCAGCCGTCCAGCCGAGTCCGGGGGCACAGGTTCGCGTGGAGAGCGCGCAGTGCCCCGGAGGCCCCTTACCTGAGCGGAGCTGGGGGGGGACGAGTTTCGGGGCTGGGAGCGGCGCCCAGGTGAGCCGAAGCGGCCGCGCGCGAGAAGCCACGGCCAACTCGCCGTCCGGAGCCCGCGGTTCTCCCGGGCTGGGAGGGAGGGAAGGAGGAGGGAGGGGAAGGACCGGAGCCGAGCGACGCCGAAGCGCGGGCGGAAAGGACCGAGGCGGCGCGCGAGGGGCGCGGCGCGCGGCGGGGGGCTGTGCCCGCCGACGCCCCGCCCCCCGGCGCTCAGGTGCGCGACGCCGGGTCCGGCCGCCGCCGCCAGCCCCGCGGACGCGCGGAGACCACGCATTCCTGGGCGCGCAGCCGCGCGGCGTCCGGCCTCCGGGCGCCGCCGACTCCGGAGCGCGAAAGGCCCTGCACGCCGTTCTCCGCCTCTCCTGTTTCCCACCACTCTTCCTTTTAAGTACAAAACATACTCTTCCAGGGAAAAGTCTCAAATGCTGCTGGCTGAAGGGAGAAAGGCAATCAACTGGTGATGATTTAGGGCCTGACTAGCCAGGATGGGAAAAGACTCTCACCTCTTTTCCTCGTCGCTGCCTCCTTTTCAGATGCACTAGGGTGGCCGGCAGGAAGAGTAGGAAGAACTGAAACCCAGGCCCCCTCCTTCTATGCCTGTGGTCTCAGGTGAGAGTGTCGGGTGAAAGGAGGGGCTTCAATTGTCAGTGTATTATCAAGGCTTTACTATTATCTTAGGTTTGCAGGAACAAAATGTTAACTCATTTTAAAATATATTGTATCGGCGATCCCAATCAAATTGGAGTTTCCTCTTAACTCTACACCTCCTCTTCACAGATAGTGAATTTAGCAGCAAAGCTTCCTCCCAAAGTCCTAAAGCTGCTTTGAGGCTGATTTGATATGAGCTGAGGCGGTGATTGTCTCTATTCTTGTGCTGTTAACGTACCATAGGATAAATCTTATCTTCAGATTCAGATCATCTCAGATTTCTGGATCAAGGTAGGCTAAACTTCCACTGTCAGGCAGCTGAGGAGGCAGACTGCGCTGTATCAGAGTAATGCCAGGGCACATCACTATCAAGTGTACGAGCACTGAGTCACATTCTTACCTAACGTAAATCTTTCTTCCTTCTTAGTACTACCTGTTTTGCCCAGGTGGCACATGGTGGTGAGCCCTCCACGTGGGCCTGCCCAGGAATAAGGACAGGACACTGATTCACATGCTGTTTGTCAGAGGGGAAAGTCACCCCGTTCTCCTCTTTGGTCTATCTGCTGGGAGTGAACATGTGGATAACCCGGATTGAGTTCTGGAAAAACCCTTTAAAAAATTAAAGGCCTTCCTCGGGAATCGGTTTAAAAGGCTGAGTCTGGCTGGTACCAACCTGGGTGCGCCAGTTGAAACTCCTCAATTAATGATTCATTGCTCTGTTTTCTGAGTTTTAAGGCCAGGAGGGCAGGAGGGAGGAGGTTTGGGCATTAAATAGGTTCACGTTAATATGCTTTGTAACTCTCCAGAGAATTTTCTCTTGGAGGGACTGCAGGATATAGTGGAAAGAGGATATAATGTACCTGAATTCAAACATAAAAACAGCTGAGCGATCTTGGGCATGTTCTTTAAATTCTCTGAAACTCAGCTTTACTATAAAGCCACTAATAACTGCATATATTTTTAAGTTAAGAATTGAGCATTCCTTGGTCAAGGAAAAAACTCCTTAAATATAGTCTCTTTTATTAATAGGATATTGGACAGAGTCCTGGGTTTCTAAAGGTGAGGGGAGATACAGACCAAAAAGATAAGGTACTAAATACACATTATTAACTAGAAAACAATAGATCCTGAATGAACTAAGAGAACACTCTGCCACATAAGTTACCACTGCATCTCTTAGACAGGTTCTCTTAGTATTAACAAGCCCGGAGTCAGGAATGTTGGCTGCTATGGACGTGTGACTTTGGGAAAGTTGCTTAACTTTTGTGCCTCTGTTTACTTACATACAAAATGGGGATAATAATACTTCCTACATTGTGAAAGTGCCTGAGCTCCTTAGATAAAAGGTAGTATGTGAGTACCAGAGTAGTTATTATTAGTCTATAAAGTGCCCTAGGAATCATGGATGAAAGCGATTATTGAGGTGCAAAGCATTGTATATTATTACTGTTATTATATCTTTTGTCTTTACCTTACCGTTCTCAATATTCCCAAAGATATATTTCACAGCCAGACTGCTTCCGTCATTGCATCAAAATATTTAGCTGAGTCAGTTCTAAATTGCCACACTTGCATGTCATCAATCTTTATGTACAGCGTTCTGATGAAGTAATCCTCAAAGACTCCAGGCCTGTTTTCTCACCTGCAGCACTGTGGACCTTTGGGACTGGATAATTCTTTGGGGGTGTCGTCCTGTCCATTGGAGGATGTTTAGCAGCATCCTTGGCTTCTGTCCTCTAGACACCTACGGGAGTTGCCTCCACCCCCAGCTGTGACTTTGTCAAGGATTTCCTATATGTCAGTCCCAAACTTTCTTCCTCTCAATGCAGTTAATCATATCAGATGATCTGTCCCTTCTCGTTTTCTTGGAGGGATCTCTCCTGGAGCTCTCCACCCCCTACTCTACCCTGGACTGACTTTTAAGGTTCATTGCTCTGTGCTTCTCCTGGGATTATACTTGCCTGACATACTGGGAATCATTTCCTATACGGACTCCTTGTTTCTTGAATTCCATATTGTCCTCTTTTCCCTTATTTTACTTGAGTACTCCTTCAGTATACTCTGGAGATCAGATTGCACATTCTTGGAGACTATGTATGTTGAAAACTGTTTTTCCTTCATCTTCACACTTGGTTAATAGTTTGGTGGGGCTTAGAACTCTAGGTTGGAAACCATTTTCCTTTATAATTTTGAGGGCATCACTATATTGTCTTCTAGTTTCCAGAGTTACAGTTGCCAGAAAACCAATGGCATTCAGATTCCTTTGTCTCTTCTCTCTACAGTTTTGGAACTTCTAACCCATCTTCTTAATTATCTTAAAGGTT
This sequence comes from Cephalophus harveyi, assembly GCA_006410635.1. Classification (NCBI taxonomy): domain Eukaryota; kingdom Metazoa; phylum Chordata; class Mammalia; order Artiodactyla; family Bovidae; genus Cephalophus; species Cephalophus harveyi. The sequence goes on from SJYT01012717.1 coordinate 27,511, forward strand.
TGCCATGGTTTAGCTTTTTTCATTATATGTTAGGCACTCACTGGGCCCTCTAAATCCGCCTTCTGGCCTTCAGCTGGGAGATTTCCTTTTCTTATATCATGGGTAATTCTTTCCTTCCATTTCCTCTATTCTCTTTCTGGAACCCCTGCTAAATAGATATTGAATTTCTAAGTGTTCCCTAGTAACTATTTGTCTTTTCCAGTTTCTGTCTGTTTGGCATGTTATTCTGTTTTCAGGGCTATTTTGTCTCTTATTTGCCAGACTTTCTATTGAATTCTCTGTTTCTGCCACCGTTTTTTCTGTGATCTGTTTCTTAGTCTCTAAATGTTCTTCTTCCATATTATCCTGTTCTTGTATCACATTCATTATCTTTTCTCTTTCTAAGGAAATCCCTTTAACTTTCCTTCTGCTGGTCCTGCACTGCGTCTGTTATCTATATGTTCCCTTTCATCTTCTTGATTATTTCAGTCTTTGTTTTTCAGTTTCCTGTTTTCACCTTATCAGTCTGCTAGTCATTCATATTTTATTTATTTACTGGCCACTCTGCGTGGCCTGTAGGACCTTAATTCCCTGACGAGGGATCAAACCTGTGGCCCTGTAGTGGAAGGGCAGAGTCTTAACCTCTGGACCACCAGGAAAGTCCCTGTTCATTGATATTTTAGACTGAAGCATTGAAAAGTTGACTGGATGCTCTTCTCTCAAAAGGCAGAATTTGTTGACTGAGGGTCCCCATTCTGGGAGCTGGTACTTGGACCCAGGTGTTTTGTGGAGGCATGTGTCAATTGTCAGCATCTTTGGCGTTTCCTCCTGGCCACATCAGTTTCCCAGAAAGAAACTGTTTCTGTCTGTGACACTGGTTGTCAGCTGTTTCAAGTGCCAAGTAAAGAGAAGCGACTGCGGGAGTCTCAAAACTCAATATGCAGATTTCACGCTGTCCCTATGTTGAATGCCTGTTGTGTTCAAGTTCCCTACATTTGTAATTCCAACAGCTCCAGCGCATGAACTTCCCGTCCTCTACCAATATCAGGAGAGACAGCCTCCTTGTTATTAGGCCTTACAGCGAGGACTTGAGAATCTAAGTGTCCTTTATGTAGATTTTTAGCCAATCAATCCTTTTTTTTTTTTCATTCCCATTCTTTCTTCCCTTTCTGAAGTATATGCTGCTGCCTCTAATTTTTGAGCTTTCTTCTTTAGGACATAAAGGAATCCTTGCTGACTTTGTCTCTTGAAGGTGGTTAGAATTCACATTTTTCTTCTCTGCTAACGTCTGTTTTTCACCTTCCATCTTCCAAAATCTTGCTCTCATTTCCCATCCTCTTGGTTGTTGCTGGTTTATCACTTTACTTTCACTTTAGTGAAGTGACTTGAGGGAGTAGTAATGATAAGTGCGTTCAGTCTGTTACGGTTAACAGGTCTAATGTACGCAATTTGCAGATTTCTAGATACTTTCACATCTGATCTGTGGTGAGGCTAAACAGGTAGAGACCTCTGCCTCTTATTCTCACCCTGATTGAAGTACATCTTCAGTCCCTATTGAGTGACAGTATTGGGAAGAGCTCTATGAAATGTACTGTTTTCTGGAGGCTGTTTATGAAAATTGAATCACATAATGTTCCCAGGAAAAAATGTCTGACATTAATACTAAGAATAGTTGAATTTCCCTTTGTTACTTTTTTAACCATAGTTTTATAGCTAGAAAATATTCCCTTTTTCCATCGACTGCTGTTAAACCTTAGGCAAGATTTGTGACCTCTTTGGGGAAGATCTAGGTTTTGTTGTGTCTGAAGCTTATAAAACTTTGGACACCTTTTTTAAGAAAAAAAAAAAAAGATTAAAAAAATAAATGTTTAGAATGAACAATTTTTAAAATTATAAATTTTAACAAATTGAAAAGTGCCATAAACATCACAAAAATCCAGAAAAACAACCTAAATTATTCACTAGTTTACTCTCAGACATATTTCTAAAATCCTGTTTATCTGCATTTTTATGATTGATTATGAGTTAATGCATAAAATATCTGGCTTCACACATGTATCCTCTATCTGTAATATACAAATACATAGATTTGTGCACCATAAATGCTAGAGCTCTGATAAATTCTATTTGTATTATTTGCATCAAAAAATAAAATATCATTTCATACCTTGATTTATGAAATATATTACTGATAGAAGAGAACTTCTGTTTTGACTGGATGTCAGTGAAAGCAGAATCTTCTGCTAATTTTACACCTCTGATGATTAGAGCTATTTCCCACAGACTGAATTTAATGCCATCAGACTTGCCGCCTCCTACAAAGAGCAATCTCCTTGCTGCTTTCATCAACCAACTTCCCAGTCACTCTGACTTAGTAAGGACCTCTGCTCCTGGCTGACTATCTTTTTCTCCTACTCATGTCAGCTCTTAGTGATAATATGTACAAAGATTATCCAATATCTGGGCTTCTCAGATGCTTGAGCTCCTCGCTTACAATCTCATTCTCTCTTTACTCTTCTGAGCTAGCCATTCCCATAGTTATGTCATCAGCAGTCAGTGCACCTCCAAACTGTCAGTGTAAACATCCCATTTTTCAACATTCTTCTTCCTACCCCTTAATCTGGTACCCCCACTCCAGCCAATTTTTAATCTATTGATCCCACCAGTTTTTCATTATCCGATACGCCTTTTTCTTGTCCTAACTTCCTTACTCAGCTTAGATTTTAAAGCTGGTCATTATTAGCCTCTTCTGCGCCTACACCTGCTCAGCTAAAATAAGGTTAAATTAAAAATACCGTGGCATCCTTCCTGTGTGTGCTGCTCAGTCCCTAAGTGGTGTCCGACTCTTTTGCAGTCCTGTGGACCACAGTCCACCAGGCTCCTCTGTCCATGGGATTCTCCAGGCACAAAAACTGGAGTGGGTTGCCATTTCCTACTCCAAAGGATCTTCCCTACCCACGGATCGAATCCACGTCTCTTGCCACGGCAGGTGGATCCTTTTCCACTGAGCCACCTGGGAAGCATTGTGTGATCGTGGCCTCAACCGGGGAGGCAGGCAGCACATACTGTCTGGCAGTCCTACAGTCTTAGCAAGTTTGTTCTCCTGTGCTGCAGAATGAGTAGTTCACATCAGTCCCTTAAGCCTCCAAAACCTCCTCAACCCACCCTTGCTCTCAGTGGACGAACTTGCCTTCCCATTCATTGACTAAAGTAGGACCTACTAAGTAGGACCTTGCTAAGACACCTCTACCCACCATCTGGATCTACTCCATGCCTCCTTACTTTTAGATGAAGTTCTCAGCTCCTTTCAAAGGCAGTCCTGCCATCTGTATCTTTCCCCTTTCCAGGGCTTTGCTCCTGCAATTAAAGTGTCCTCTCATGCATAATCAATTTCTTCTTTTAAATAATTCCCTTCAACATATAAATGCGCTCTGTATTAATCCCCTCTGAATTTGTTTTCTACTTACTGCTATAACAAGCTTCCACAGACTTGACATCTTCAACAACATGATTTTATCATCTTACAGTTCTGTAGATGCCTTACAGGGAATGGGTCTTTCTGAGTTAAAATGAAGGAACCGGCAGTGCTGCATTCCTTTCTGGACGCTCTCTGGAAGAATCCATCTCCTTGCCCCTTCCAGCCTCTAGAGGCCGCCCACATTCCTTGGCGCTTGGTCATCTTCAAAGCAAGCAATGACCCTTCTCTCTGTGCCTGCCTTCCACCGTCACATCTCCCCATGACTCTCTTCTGCCTCCCTTTTCCATCTGTAAGGATCCTTGAGACTATATTGGGACCACCTGGATAATCTATTTTAAAATCAGTTGACTAGCAATCTTAACTCCATCTTCAACATCAAATCTCTTTTTGCCATATAATTTTTTAATATATTCACAAGTTCTGGGGATTAGGGCCTGGAATTCTTGGCGGTCATTGTTTTTCCTACTGTCCCTCTTAAAGAAAAAGCTTTCATTGACTCTAGAATCGAATCTGGTCAATGTCCTTTTTCTCTGTTCATGTTCACACTCAAAAGTCCTGGAACAGTCATCTTCTTTCCTGTTGCACTCTGTGGGACTAGCCATTAACCTGTGGGCTCTGTGCAGACTGGCTAGTTAGTGTTGTAAGTGAATTGCAGGGCATCCAGTTGGTGTCCAGAGAGTGGGAGAACTGGTTAGTGTGGGAAACCCCTGCACACATTTGGAGTCAGATGTGTTCAAAGAAAGGAACACAGCGTTTCCTCTCTTACCTGGTCAAGATGAAAATGGCATTTCCCGACAACCTAGCAGTTGCACTCTTAGGCATGTGCCCTACAGAGATGAGGACACGAGCAGAGGGACACATGGACATACGTGTTCACTGCAGCGCTAATTATAACAGTGAGAAAACAGAAAAGTTACTTGCAGTTAGCAGGATATAGAAATTACAGTTTAGCAGCACAATGAAACATTTATATCATTTCAGAAACATCATCTCAAACTAGTTTCAAATGGATATGTAGGGGATTCCCTGGCACTCCAGTGCGTCCAGTCGCTAGGAATCCACTTTCACTGCCCAATGCCTGGGCAGGAAACTAAGATCACCTAAGTAGTGCAGTAAAGCAAAAAAGGAGGAGGAGGAGGATATTTACAGTATGACACTAGTCACATAAATTTCCATACTGTTGACAGATGCATACTTTTGTAATAGAAATGCAAATATACCATATTCAGCTTATTAGTTATTAATACTTCTGAAGACGGAAGGAAAAGGTTTAGGAGCTGTAATGTTACTGTTACTTATGTTTAATTTCTTTAAAAAGGAAACAGATCTAAGAAAAATGTGCATTAACATTTGTTAAATCTCAGTGTAGAGGCTACCTAGATTATTTGTTATATCATTTTCTGGACTTTTGTATATTTGAAATATGCTGGAATTTAAAGTAATTTTTAAAGGAAAAATGCTTGAACTTGTGTAGTATAAAGTTTCATGCAAAAAGTTTTGGTTTTAAAAGTCTGAAACTTTAACAAAATTGAACTTGGCTTCCCTGGTGGCTTAGAGGTTAAAGCGTCTGCCTGCAATGCGGGAGACCTGGGTTCGATCCCTGGGTCAGGAAGATCCCCTGGTGAAGGAAATGGCAACCCACTCCAGTGTTCTTGCCTGGAGAATCCCATGGACAGAGGAGCTGGGTGGGCTACAGTCCACCGGGTTGTAAAGAGTCAGACACGACTGAGCGACTTCACTTTTCACTTTCTTTGACATGTCTTAGGATGACCTTAAAATGTCCCCTTTCTTGCCAAGCAAAAGAAGACATCAAATTCTAGAAACTTTAATGAAGCCATGCACCCTAGAAATATTTGAAATGGTTTATGGCTTAAGGCAAAGGAAGAAAACTGAAGTCATGCCAATATCAAAAGTCATGTTTCTGTTTAGAATCGTGGATCTTTCTTCTAATATCTGGAAACAGATTCTTCAACTGGCTCCTAAACCACTTTCCTTCAACAGGCAAACAACCGGATGAAATCACTGATGCCTCTCATTTTAACCAGATCTTCCATTATTGTTCTTTTTTTTTTCATACCCTTTTCATACACTGGTGCCAGTGAACACATATTCCAGTTTTTCTGACCCCCTTTTGGAGACTTGGCAAGCCCTTGTCATTTTCCAAATGGTGAAAAAAATGTCTTTGTCCTGGAAAACTTTATGTGACTGGAATATTTTGGTTTCTGGGTACCGATGGAGCACCTCAGCTCAGTAACACTCCTGGTCGGTCTTCTTTGCTAAAGACACCCCAGGCACTACCATGACTCATTGCTCTCAGCATCAACAGGAATTGGGCTGTGCCAGCGGTTCCTAAATGAGACTCTGCTGCTGTGCAAGTCTTTCACAGAGCCTGGTCCTGATGTCAGCCTTTTCAAGAAATTTTAACTAGAAAAGAGATCAGAAAAGGAAACGTTTCTCTATTATACTTAGTCCACTGACTTTCCAAAGAGTAAATTGTAAAGTATGTGATTGAACTTCATGCATAAGTTGTAGATGTGCTCCATAGAGATAGAGAAGAAGAGAGAGAAACAACTTAACTGAGAGGTGTGTGTTCCTAGTTTTGTTACATCATAGGTATGTTTGACCATGACACTAAATAAATCTTTTGATCCGAGGTCCTGCATAGAGCATTATGGATGCTGCTAAAAGAAACCCCATCAACTCTGACAGCTCAGCTGTCATGTGAGGAAGTTAAGGACAGAAAGACAGAAAGCAAACAACAGTGTGAACTTTTCAGTGAAGAGGATGGACTTCCTGTGGTTTGAAGCTCAAAGTCTTGTTAGTTTCTCTGCAAGTAGAAATCTTCAGTACCCCAAAATACCATAAAATTCTTTTGAACGTTACTTTTACTTAGATCACTTTAAAATTAAAACATGAATGCATCATCCTTTTTGGCCCATAGAAAGCTTCAATAATGTATACCTCACCCAAGATGGTTCCACTGATTCACAGTGGTGATAAGGAGACATGAATTTAAAGAGCTTTTTGTCATTAAAAGGAATCGAAATTAAATGGATGACATAGATGACACAACATGACTTCTTATTCAGATCAAAGGAGCCTTTCACTGGAATTCACTATTGAGTAAAGCTAAGATTGCCTTATATTTTGCAGATGCCTAGGTTTAACTTAAATTAATGAAGATAACATTTTGCATTATAATGCTTATAGCAGTTATTTATTGCTTACTACAAGCTAAGCACCAGGCTATTAATTCATATACAGTGTCTAATTTAACCCTTTAAATATTAAATATTACATCCCTTTCACAGATCAGAGAATTGAGGCATTAGAGATTAAGTAACTTAGCAGTATTACACAGCTAATACATGATAAAACCAAGTATTCAGCATGGATCTATCTGATTCCACAGTCCATCCTTATATGTCAAAGGAATTAATTTTCAATAAACTAACTTGACCAGCTTGGTTTCTGGGCATTTTTCTATGAAAGATTTCTTTTGATTTTATCAAAATATTAGGGCTTCATAATCAGTGAATTTTAGGGCTAAGAACAAGTGGACCAGACAAACCGCATATCGTGAGGCCCCTGCACAGCCCCTCCCACCTCTGTCCCTGCATCGTGGGTGTGGAGACAGCGGGTACTCTCCATATAAATATTTGTCAGATGGCACACTGGCAGGATGGCTGTCCTAAGGCTGCCCTGGAAGTCAGCTGCCTGTCTCCCAGAGCTTTACTTGGGAGGTGGGGACAGTTTGGGGTGGGGACATATTCCTTGATGTTTGTGCCATAGTCTTTGATCCTCCAGCTTTGCAGATTCAGAACTCTGATTTTGTCAGCATTTAAAGAGCTTATTAATGTCTCAGGGACACACAGTCACATTAACATAGCTCACTTGCCTGGACTACATTTTCTAAGAGCCAAATAACTCAATTTATAATGAAAAATGTGAAGGTCAGAAATCCAGGAATGTTAAGGTCATTGTGAACAGTGTGTATTCAAGAAGGCAGACCTACATGGGAGTGAAAGCCAGCCTGGAAGCTTCCTTGATAAGTACGGGAAAATGAGCAGGAGGGGTTAATTAGAGGAATTCAGTGTTTACTGGCCTCTGCTAAGAGAGCCTGAGACATTTATCTCCACAAATAAGGAGAGTCCTGCCAAGCTGAAGACAAGGGAATGGCTCTCCCCAGGACCTTTGCATTCCTAGTCTTGTTTGCTAAAGGGGCTGCTAACCCTGCGTCTGAGGGACACATTCTTCCTTTGCATATGCTAATGACTTTAATCTGGTTACAGTCCCGTTTTATTGGTCAGACCTCTTTCAGGTGAATTTGCATATCATTGCAAAATCCATTTAATGACTTTTTTTTTAAAAGCTTAATTCCCCTAAGACAATTTTATTGGTGGGCATTCTACTATAACTTTAGTGTACTCATTATGAGTATTTTCTAAGGCTACTCAATAGATCTTCCAGTAGAAGTTGCTCCTCCTAATTTTAATGTCAGTATATAAGCTGTATGAAGAAGATGATTATATTCAGTCATTCACTCAATGACTATTTTGAAGGTTATACCTACTATGCATCAGGCTTGTTCCATACAAGTTACTGCTTAAGCAATAGAGCACAGAGGCAATGACACCGCCTGCCTTCAAGCAGCCTGCAGGTGTGTAAACACACAGGTAAACAGAGAGAGAGAGCAACAAAGACTGAATAAACAGACTTGCAAACAAAAAGATGATGTTTCGTTCCAAATAGAAATAAGAATGGGTTGTTATAAAACTAATAAGAACCTACTGGCACTTCCCTGGTTGTCCAGTGGTTAAGACTCTATGTTCCCAATGCAGGAGACCCAGGTTCGATCCCTGGGTTTGGAAGATCCCTTGGAGAAGGGAATGGCTACTTCATTATTCTTGGATAATGAAGAATCAGACAGGACTGAGCAACTAACTTTCACTTTGAGGGAACTAGATCACACATGCTGCAACTAGGACCTGGTGCAGCCAAATAAACTTAAAAATGAAACAAACAAAACTAATACAGACCTACTGTATGTATACACAGGGAACTCTACTCAATACTCTGTAATAACCTATAGTGTTAGTCACTCAGTCATGTCTGACTCTTTTCGACACCATGGACTGCAGTCCACAGGGCTCCTTTGTCCATGGAATTCTCCAGGCAAGAATACTGGAATGGCTTGCCATTCCCTTCTCCAGGGGATCTTCCCGACCCAGGGATTGAACGTGGGTCTCCTGCCTTGCAGGCCGATTCTTTACGATCTGAGCCACCAGGAAAGTCCTGTATGAGAAAAGAATCTAAAAGAGTGGATATGTTTATGTGTCACTTAGCTATACAGCAGAAACTAACACACCATTGTAAATCAACTATACGCTGATAAAACTTTTAAAATTAAAAACAACCAAGTTGTGCAAGCACAGACTGAGGAGAAATGGCTTCAACAAGACTGAATGGGAAATTTTTTTAAGTAGACAAGAGAGGAATTGTGCACTGCAGTAGATGGAACTACTTAGGCAAAAGTACAGAAATGTCAGTGCCTCCAAGGAATGGAGAAGGTGCTGCTCCTGGAAGGTTGGGAGTGGAGACAAATGTGGGCTAGAGGGGACACAGGCCCAGGAATGGGACTACTTGAGTCTAAGGGCCAAAGGCACAGGAGGCCTTTTCCACTTTCCCTCTGGAATTCTCACCCCTCTCTGCTTCTTGAGCCTCTGCCTGTTAGTTCTCTGTCACTTTCAGAAGCATCTGCTTTCCTCAGGCGGTTCTTTAAATCAGCAATTTTTAAAAATAAACTTTTTTTTACTACATAATGCATGTGTGTGGTAATATTCAAAAACTGTAAAGGCAATATGTGACAAATCAAGTTCCTTTTGACTTATGATGGCCAGCCACAAAGTTCTACCTTCTGCTTGCAGGGACTACCTCTGGTAACAGCTTCCTGCATATCCTTCCAGAACATCTCTGCAGAGGTGAATATATGCACATGTACATACACAGATGGGCTTCCCTAGTGGTTCAGATGGTAAAGAATCTGCCTGCAATGCAGAAGACCCAGGTTCAATCCCTGGGTCTGGAAGACCCCTTGGAGAAGGGAATGGCTACCCACTCCAGCATTCCTGCCCGGAAAATTCCATGAACAGAGGAGCCTGACGGGCTACAGTCCATGGGCTTGCAAAAAGTCAGACATGACTGAGTGACTCAGCACACATACACAAATGCATGTGTGTGTGCGTATGCTGCTACTGCTGCTGCTAAGTCGCTTCAGTCGTGTCCGACTCTGTGTGACCCCATAGACTGCAGCCCACCAGGCTCCGCCGTCCCTGGGATTCTCCAGGCAAGAACACTGGAGTGGGTTGCCATTTCCTTCTCCAATGCATGAAAGAGAAAAGTGAAAGTGCAGTTGCTCAGTCGTGTCTGACTCTTAGCGACCCCATGGACTGCAGCCCACCAGGCTCCTCCGTCTGTGGATTTTCCAGGCAAGAGTACTGGAGTGGGGTGCCATGTGGGTGTGTTTGTATATATATATATACAAACTACTATTAAGGAATAAACTACTACTGCATCCTGCTTTCTTGGCTTTAAAATAGATTTTGGAGATTTTTCCACTTTTATTTATTCTTTTATTCATTCATTTGACAAGTCTTTATGGAGTACTTACCATAGGCAGTGTGGTCACTGATTACTCTTTGTTTCACTCTTTGTTTTTTCCAGAGGGCAAAAAAAATTTTATTGGAGTATATTTCATTTACAGTGCTATGTTACTTTCTGCTGTAAAGCAAAGTATATCACTTAGACATATATCTACTCTTTTTTAGTGGTTTTGCCTGGTTTCATATTTCACATTAAGTGGAATCATATAGGGTACAATCCTTGTGCGTGGCTACTTTTGTTCAACACTATTTTTGTAAGAGTCATCCATATTATTGCATGTAGCTATAGATTATTGATTCTCATGGTTGCTTATAGTCAAGCAGTGAATATACCATGATGCATTTAGACAACTGTTGATGAACAGCTCAGTAGTTTCCAGTTTGGGCCTATTAGAAATAGTGCTGATAAGAACATTCTAGCATGTTTCACCCTTTTTTTGTTACCCCAACACTATTCTAACAATTTTATACATACAGGACTATATGATATCAGTCTCTTCAAGATTACAGGCTCTATCCAGAGCTAAAATGCCCCCGAAGAAAATGTAACTGATTGAAGTTTCAGAGCCTTGCTCTAAAATTGCTCGCTCTTTAAGGGATATACCAGGAGAGAATTAAATTGCCAAACAAAAGAATAGGAAGGGAGTATGAGATCCAGATAACCTGGTAGTACAGTAACTCATTAACCTCTAATTAGTTAAAACTTGGCCTTAATTTAGAGGCTATTTTTTTTTCCCCCAAATGTATGAAAATTTTGCCCCTGTTTGTCTTATCTATCAACACTCAACTTTTCCTGTCTAGAAAAACTGCCTTGAGATGGTGCAAAGGCTTTCACCTCTATTTTCCACCATGCCTTAAATACAACAGATGTTTAAAAAGATCTGTTGAATAGCATTAGTGTACCTTGTGTGGTTTTATATTAGCAATATGTTGCAATGTCTATGGAACAAAAGAAAGACTTTCAGTTCAGTTCAGTTCAGTCGCTCAGTCGTGTCCGACCCTTTGCGACCCCCTGAATTGCAGCACGCCAGGCCTCCCTGTCCATCACCAACTCCCGGAGTTCACTCAAACTCATGTCCATCGAGTTGGTGATGCCATCCAGCCATCTCATCCTCTATCGTCCCCTTCTCCTCCTGCCCCCAATCCCTCCCAGCATCAGAGTCTTTTCCAATGAGTCAACTCTTTTGCATGAGGTGGCCATAGTATTGGAGTTTCAGCTTTAGCATCTTTCCCTCCAAAGAAATCCCAGGACTGATCTCCTTTAGAATGGACCGGTTGGATCTCCTTGCAGTCCAAGGGACTCTCAAGAGTCTTCTCCAACACCACACTTCAAAAGCATCAATGCTTCGGTGCTCAGCTTTCTTCACAGTCCAACTCTCACATCCATACACGACCACTGGAAAAACCATAGCCTTGACTAGATGGACCTTTGCTGGCAAAGTAATGTCTCTGCTTTTGAATATGCTATCTAGGTTGGTCTTAACTTTCCTTCCAAGGAGTAAAACGTCTTTTAATTTCATGGCTGCAATCACCATCTGCAGTGATTTTGGAGCCCCCAAAATAAAGTCTGACATTGTTTCCACTGTTTCCCCATCTATTTCCCATGAAGTGATGGGACCAGATGCCATAATCTTAGTTTTCTGAATGTTGAGCTTTAAGCCAACTTTTTCACTCTCCTCTTTCACTTTCATCAAGAGGCTTTTTAGTTCCTCTTCACTTTCTGCCATAAGGGTGGTGTCATCTGTATATCTGAGGTTCCTGATATTTCTGCCGGCAATCTTGATTCCAGCTGTGCATCTTCCAGCCATGCTTCTTCCAGCCCAGCATTTTTCATGATGTATTCTGCATATAAGTTAAATAAGCAGGATGACAATACAGCCTTGATGTTCTCTTTTTCCTATTTGGAAACTTGGCCTAAATATGCATTAGCTTTTGAAAAAGCTAATGATGAATAGTTTCAAAATGTCATATTACTAGAAACCTATATTTATGGATTACTAACAATTGGATTTGTACTGAATCTTTATCAATTATTATGGTTAAAATTAATTCTATCTTTTGCTAATCTATTTTTCATCTTCCTTTTAAAATACCCAAAAGGCACTGTAACCCTCTAAATCTGTTACTCATTAACAGCATGCATGTTGAGGTAAGGACATTTCTAAAGCCCCAAATTGCTGACTTTGAGAGGTTTTAGTCTCTTTGATTTTTTTCAAGTTTGCAGTGGTGGGAGGAAAGAGTTGAATAATTTAAGCACTGCTCTACGTGTGATAAGATGAATCTAGGACAATTTTAATAGCCTGGAAAAGGTTTGTCAAAACAACCCCTTTGGTTTCATTCTCCAAACTCTCTTTAGAAGATCTGATTGATTCAATTGTCACAATATAGTATCACTTTCCGGCCTGGATTTAGTCTTACCTCAGGTTCTTAGCTAACCTGTGGATCAGCAGCTTCTAAGCATTTTGACCACAATCTACAGTAATAGATATATCTTACATTGTGAAATTATAGTACAAGTTTAAACTATAAGTATATAGTTTTTTTCTGAATAATAGTTTACTATGCATATAACATATACCTTAAAAAGAATTCTAATACAATATACTACTAATCAAGCATCACAGTTTCTGCTTTTGCAATTTACACAAATTAGCTGAATTTTAATACTTTAGGGAATGCTTACAAACACAATATACAACAAATTGTAATGTTATGCATCATCCTTAACTTTTGAAAGTTTAGGAAAACTAATATTTATATTTCTCATTTTCCCACAGAATTAATTCATAAACCCTTAAAAAAAAATTTTTTTTTTAAAGAAGCTACCCTGTAAGCCTTTATCAATGGTAAATTGGAATGCAAACACCTGCAGGCTTTGATGAAATAAAAATAAACAGCTTATACGACCAGCACCTCATAAAACCAAAACCTCCTTTTGAAGTACAAAGTTCAATTCTTCTTGCCTTCTTAGTAAATGTTAACCTGAACTCTCCCCATCTAGAAACTGTTTTGGTTTGTTAATATCACATAGTTTCTTAAGATGATACTTAATTGATCTACGTGTTTTATATTCTCCTATTTTTTGTTCCTAATCTAAACTATCCCCTGCCCTTCTTCTCTATTCATTTAAAATATTGCTAGTTGTAAGTTGTAACTCTGCAGTTTGAAAAATAATGCTATAGATCAGTGCTTCTCAGATTTTAATCACTTAGGGATCTTGTTAAAAGTACAGATTCTAATTGTGTAGGTCGGTCTGAGATCCTGCATTTCTAACAAACTCACAGATGCTGAGTTTGTAGGGCACACTTTGGAGAAGAAAGCCTGAACATATTTGATATTTGTGGCCCGACCTCTGCTTTATTCTGCTGAGGCAAGGATCTTAGAATCTGATTAAATCCTTCTTTTGTTACTTTACAATTTTACTGAGGTCAACAATTTAATCCATCATCCTTAACTTTTGAAAGTTTAGGAAAACTAATATTTATATTTCTCATTTTCCCACAGAATTAATTCATAACCCCTTAAAAAAAATTTTTTTTTTAAGAATTTACCCTGTAAGCCTTTATCAATGGTAAATTGGAATGCAAACACCTGCAGGCTTTGATGAAATAAAAATAAACAGCTTATACGACCAGCACCTCATAAAACCAAAACCTCCTTTTGAAGTACAAAGTTCAATTCTTCTTGCCTTCTTAGTAAATGTTAACCTGAACTCTCCCCATCTAGAAACTGTTTTGGTTTGTTAATATCACATAGTTTCTTAAGATGATACTTAATTGATCTACGTGTTTTATATTCTCCTATTTTTTGTTCCTAATCTAAACTATCCCCTGCCCTTCTTCTCTATTCATTTAAAATATTGCTAGTTGTAAGTTGTAACTCTGCAGTTTGAAAAATAATGCTATAGATCAGTGCTTCTCAGATTTTAATCACTTAGGGATCTTGTTAAAAGTACAGATTCTAATTGTGTAGGTCGGTCTGAGATCCTGCATTTCTAACAAACTCACAGATGCTGAGTTTGTAGGGCACACTTTGGAGAAGAAAGCCTGAACATATTTGATATTTGTGGCCCGACCTCTGCTTTATTCTGCTGAGGCAAGGATCTTAGAATCTGATTAAATCCTTCTTTTGTTACTTTACAATTTTACTGAGGTCAACAATTTAATCCATAATTTCAGGTTGTAGTATTAGTAAGTGCAGGCTGAAGGGAAAGATGGGGTCAGCAAAGGCCACTGAATATTTTAGGTCAGGTGTTTAGGCAACACCTAACTAGATCAGTGACAGTTGACAAAGACTTGACTGAGGGGAGAAAACTATGAGAAGATCTGGAAGATGGACAGTCCAGGCAAAGAGACCAAAAAGGACAGGTCCTAGGTGGGAGAAGGATGGGTGCTGTTGTAGGGTGCAGTGTGAGAGCAGATCTGACTTCAGGCGAGTGGGAGAAGGAAGAGATCAGGTCACTGAGCTAAGCAGCCCTGACCAAACAGGACCTTGCAGGCTGAGTTAAAGTCAGATTTTATTCTAAGGGTGATGGGGAATACTGCAGAGTTTTGAGCAGGGAAATGACATGAGATTTCAGTTTTAAATGATATGTGGACGCATGGCAAATATACTTTAGAAGAACTAGAGTATACGAAGTATGGAGACTGGTTATGACATTATAGTAGCTGATCCTATTGACTTCTTTCTAAAGATAGAATTGTGTGCACCTATTTTCTAGAACAGCTAGCGTTTCTACTTCCCAAATCTCTTAAATTCTTGCCCTGTTTTCCATTTTAGAAACTTATCTATTCTAGCCTGAATGACTTCCTTAACCATTAAGGTTAAACAGAAATGGTATTCCAAAATATAAATCTGATGATTATACTATTAAAATCCTTCATTGTTCTCTAATTTCTCTATTAAAATCCTCTCATTGTTGCTTCAGGATAAAGTCCAATCTTAGCATAACCTAACACACTATGGAATCTTGTCTCTGATTCCTTTTGAAGTAGGTTCGGATACATACAAAGTAGCATATAAAAATTTTATTCTCTCCTTCTGTAGTAGCTCCCGGTGTTCCCTTTTCTGTCTTGAAAACACCTACTTATTCTTCATAAGTTAGCTGCCCACTCTCAAAGGATCTATAGGTGCTTATTCCTCTGTAGCAGTTGGCTCACAGTCCCTTGCTTTAGCCTTCATCCTATTTTATAATCATTTGTACTTCGGGGCTGTGAGCCCCTCAAGGTCAACAGCCATAGTCTAGTCATTTTATGTCCTCAAAACATAGCATTGGTCCTGGCACACAAGCAGGCTCTTAGCAAATATTTGCCAAATGAATAAGTCATATTTACCAAATGATACACAACTGAAAAAGAGCCACCCTTAATAAATAACAAGAGGGCTTCCCCAGTGGCTCAGTGGTAAAGAATCCGCCTGCCAGTGCAGGAGATGCAAGAGACATGGGTTCAATGCCTGGTCCGGGAAGATCTCACACACCATGGAGCAACAAAGCCTGTGTGG
This sequence comes from Cephalophus harveyi, assembly GCA_006410635.1. NCBI lineage: Eukaryota > Metazoa > Chordata > Mammalia > Artiodactyla > Bovidae > Cephalophus > Cephalophus harveyi. Next base: position 43,132 of record SJYT01012717.1, read on the forward strand.
CACAATTATTGAGCCTGTGCTCTAGAGCCCGGGAGCCACAATGACTGAAGCGCATGAGCCGCAGAGCTTGTGTTCTGCAGCAAGAGAAGCCCCTGCAAGGAGAAGCCCACACACCACAGCTGGAGGACAGCCCCAGCCAGCCTCAGCTAGAGGACAGCCCACAGAGCAACGAAGACTCAGCACAGCCACAGAGAAAATAATAACAATAACAAAGTTTAAGTAAACAACATGAGATGCGAATGTTATGAAATATCCTTCACTCTAGCTTGGAAGAGGGAACAGGTTAAAGGGAAGGACTGGTCCCTCCGCAGCCTGCACTGTACGTCCACTAGTATTGTGGAGGGTCCCAGGGTCCCATGGAACCTTGGGACTGCTTGTGTCTACAGTGTCCCCTGAACCCGTGTTTATGAGGCCGAGTAACCTGGAGGACCACAGAACTCTGTGTGTGTCAGAAGCCTCACTTCATTTTTGAAAATTTTAAGGACGTTTCTCTGTTTCTGGCTGTCCCAGGTCCTCATCGCTGCTCTCGGGCGTCTCTTCCTGCAGAATACGGGCTCTAGACTGTGGGCTCAGCAGCTGTGGCCCCAGCTTAGCTCCTCGGCAGCATGCGGGATCTTCCCGGACCAAGGGCTGAACCCATGTCTTCTGCGTCGGCAGGAAGACTGTTAACCACCTGACCACCTGATCACAGAACTTGAATTGCCTTATTGACAGCCACCTCCATATTCAAGAAAGGGAATCTAGATTTACAACCAAAGTATTTTAACTCTCAACCACAGTTTCAAAAAAAAATCATCATTGGTAATTTGCAACGTTAGTAACAATAAAGGAAGTGATCAATAGCTCCTGGCAGATTTTTATGTATATGCAACTCTCCCCTGGAGAAGGCAATGACATCCCACTCTGGTACTCTAGCTTGGAAAATCCCATGGACAGAGGAGCCTGGTGGGCTGCAGTCCAGGGGGTCGCTAAGAGTCCGACACGACTGAGCGACTTCACTTTCACGCATTGGAGAAGGAAATGGGAACCCACTCCAGTGTTCTTGCCTGGAGAATCCCGGGGATGGCAGAGCCTGGTGGGCTGCCGTCTATGGGGCCACACAGGGTCGGACACGACTGAAGCAACTTAGCAGCAGCAGCAGCAGCAGCAACTCTACCCTAAGCACAGATGTTGGAAACCAGAAAATTACAAAGAAAACTTGGAAAATATATAAGCAGTCCTTTAAATTCTTGTAGGCAAGTTGATGATTTTCCCCCATGTTTTCTTTCTACACCCCAGGGCCTCATAGAGTGCCAGCACCTAGGGGTACTAAGTGTGGGTACTTAGTTCATGTTGACTGAAAAGTGTTGAAAGGAGACTCTTACTTTGAAAATTTTTTCTAACTTCATTTTTATCTTTCAAACCTAGACAAATAACAAAAACATGCTCGTTATTTTTTAAGCCACTAACATTACGAGTGGTGCATGCGTGGGTGCTCAGTTGCTCATTTGTGTCCAACTCTTTGAAATCCCATGACCTGTTATCCATCAGCTCCTCTGTCCACGGGATTTTCCAAGAATACTGCAGTCAGGTGCCATTTTCTTCTCCTTCCTTCTCTAAAACTGATATTATTTAACTGATATTAAAAAACTGATATTTCTAAACCACTAACATCATTATGGGTATGATATAATTATCACAATAAATGTACAAAGCTGTGTTCAAAAGGTAGCAGGTCAGAAAGAAATAGGCCTGTATCACAGGGAAGCAAGTCCCAAATTTCTTTTTCTAAAGGTATGGTCTACAGAGTTAAAAGTTTGAATAGTAAGACATAGTATCAAGAAGTCAAGGGATGGGAAAGAGTTATATTGAGAAAGTATGGGATATTTGGCCATTTTGTAAATAGTTGAATATCACCAATTTCATATGGTTCAACCTAATAGCAAAAAGAAAAGGAAAATTGAGGGCAAGTATTTCTAAAATAAAAGATATGTACATGCCATGTTAATGCTTTGAAAGACTCAACAAAATGAAGATGGCCCTTCTGTATTAGAACTGTCAGAGGCTGAACAGCATATTGTTAAGATATGGATTTAAAGACAGATGTACCTAATTCATAAATGAAATTATTTATGTAAAGTACTCAAAGGAAAACTCATGAAACACTTAATCAATTTAGCTATTACTATTAGTAATTAACTACATTGACCTGAGTGTATTACTGACCTGCATATATTATTACAGTTTCCTAAAATAAACCAATTCAAAAAAAAAGGTTAAAATGTCATTTATTTTACAAAGTTATCCTTGAATATTCTGTAACAGTCATTGGTTAATTTTTTTTTAAGTGAATTAGAATTTTTAGAAATATAAATTCTGTAGGTGCATTCAGTTTTCTATAATTTGTATGTGTAAACAGTGTTGTAATTTCAAAATGAGTACCACAATGAAACACTGAAAATACTATTTAATGTATCTTAAAAATTACAGTGTCTGGTTGTAGAGTTCTATATGACAAAATGTGAAAAAAAAATACAATGAAACAAAAATTGCGTTAGGTCTTCTGGTAAACAAAGGCTTGTTGTTGTTGTGTAATCACTCAGTCATGTTCATGTCTGACTCTTTGCAATCCCATGGACTGCAGCCTGCCAGGCTCCTGTGTTCATGGGATTTCCCAGGCAAGAATGCTGGAGTAGTTGCTATTTCCTTCTCGAGGGGACCTTCCCAACCCAGGGATGGAACCCACATCTCCTGCATTTGCAAGCAGATTCTTTACCACTGAGCCCCCAGGGAAGCCCAAACAAAGTCATATTTGGTTGTTTATTACCACAAATGAGGCCGCAGAAGGATGGACCGAGCCTAGTGAGAGTGGCGCCATTTATCTGAAGGGACAGCTCACGCTCTGCTTCCCTTAGATCTCCATTTAGCTCTGACACAGTGGTGCTGCCATTCATAAGCTTCAATTCTAAGGAAATGTGCTTCCAAACAGAATGTTCCAAAAGTGATGTAATTTAAAAGGTGGGGAAGAAAAAGCAAGCATATTTGCTAAAATCAACTCGGAAGATTTGGAGAAAAGCAGATAGAACATAAACGAGAGAAGATCAACTCAGATTGAATCTTCAAATTGTTGTGAGAGGCATTTGTTTAGAAAGACACTAATCAAAATCCATCTGTGCAAAGAGAAAAAGAATAAATTGAAAGATGATATTGAGATGTATTTGATTAATGTAAAGGACAACACTTTTATAGAACTTGAAAAGATAGAATTGATACACAACTTCATAAGACTTCATTGGCCAGGAATGTATTTTCCCCTGAGGCTCAAAAGCTTTAAAGCCACATAAAATATTTCATTGTTTTGTGATTCATGGTGCTAGGACATCTTACATCACACTCAATTAAAGAACAGGGCCTGTTTTCCCCACATCATCTTTGCACAGAGAAACTGAGGAACGCGAAAGCAAGCGACATAGTCAGGAGTAGGATCGTCACTTTTATATTAAAAGTTTCTGTTCATTTCTTGTTTTGTATCACCACACCTTACTCTGAACTTGTTGCTTCCAATATGACTGTGTGCTCATATATTTTTCAATATCTGTCAGTCTGCAACAGTTTAGTTTTGGTCTGAACTAGACAGATGGTGCCTGAAGGTCCCTTCTACAGGCATTTGCTTTGACTTTCAAAGGAATGAGTCAGTATGACGGAGTGGTTAAAGTTCAGGATTTGGTTTCAGACAGGCCCAGTTTAAATGCAAGACCTGGCTTATTTACTTCAAGTCTTTAAGTCGCGCTTTCCTTAACTGTAAAATAGATAGCTGTAATAATTCTTACTGCACTGAATATTGAGAGTATTAATCGCATATAAGACAGCCAGCACAGTGCCTGGCACATGGTAAAAACTAAAGGCACAATAAATTATTTTTGAGCTCTTCATTAGATAATGTTTCAAAAATTGTAGCAATAGCATTTACTTATTAGGATGGGAAGTCAAGTCCTTCTTGATTCATGAGTGTCCTTAAGTTACAACAATCTCTTCTGCATTTGACACTAATTGCACACTTAAGATACCTCTATTATTATTTTCCATGGCAGGGTGGAGATTATTGCCTCAAAGCATTAGATAAAAAGAACAGAAAATAGACTTCTACTTCTGGCAAGAGGGAGGAGATATACTTGTCCCTACTTTTCTCACTAAGTATACTTAAACAGTCCACACATTCTCTGTAAAACAAACATAAAGAGACTCTGAAAGGTGGGAAAAAGAAGGCAGACCAGCTAGGAATTTTGGAACCTAAGGAATGACATGGTGATAAATTCCCTGAGTTTTCTTTTTGCCTCATGCATCCTGGACTGGCGGCTTCTCTCATGGCTTAGTGATAAAGAATTTTGAAAAAATTTTAAAATTCTTTGATTAAAAAAGATCCATAGCTAAAAATGAAATTATAAAAAAAAATGTTTAAGTAACCTGTAGAAAGACAGGAAAGAAAAAACAGAAATTGATGGTGAATGATAATGCTTTCCTCCTAAGATCAGGAATAAGGAAAGGATGCCTGCTCTCACCACTGTTCTTCAACATAGCTCTAGAAGGTTCTAGCCAGTGCAGTACAGCAAGAAAAGGAAACAAAAGGCATACTGATCAGAAGGGTAGAGATTAAACTGTTTCTATTTGCAAATGACATAATTGTCTATAGAAAATCCTAGAGAATCTACAAAAAACTTAAAATCAGTGAATTCATCGAGGTCACATAATACAAAGTAAGCATATTAAAGCTGATTCTGTTTCTATATACCAGCAATTAACATGTGGACACCAACATTAAAATATAATATTACCCTACAGTAACACTAGTCACTCCATGGCAAATAGAAGGGGAAAAAACGGAAACAGAAACAGATTTTATTTTCTTGGGCTCCAAAATCACTGGGGTGGTGACTGCAGCCACAAAATTAAAAGATGCTCACTCCTTGGAAGAAAAGCTATGACAAACCTAGACAGCATATTAAAAAGCAGACAGCACTTTGCTGACAAAGGTCCGTCTAGTCAAAGCTATGGTTTTTCCAGTAGGCATGTAAGGATGTGAGTTCAACCATAAAGGGGAAGGCTGAGCACCGAAGAATCAATGCTTTTGAACCGTGGTGCTGGAGAAGACTTAGAGAGTCCCTTAGACATCAAGGAGATCAAACAGGCCATCCTAAAGGAAACCAACCCTGGATATTCATTGGAAGGACTTATGCGGAAGCTGAAGCTCCAATACTTTGACCACCTGATACGTAGAGCTGACTCACTGAAAAAAACCCTAATGCTGGGAAACATTGAAGGCAGAGAAGGAAGAGAAGGGGGTGACAGAAGACGAGATGGCATCACTGATTCTCTGGACACGAGTTTGAGCAAACTCTGGGAGAGAGTGAAGGGCAGGGAACCTGCCATGCCGCAGCCCATGGGGTCTCAAAGAATTGAGTACGACTTAGCAACTGAACAACAACAGTAACTCAAAAAAAGGAAATACTTAGGTGTAAATATCACAAAACAGGGGTAGGTTTTCTATGCTGAAAACTACAAAATACCGGTGAAAAAAGGAATAAAGATCTAAATAAATGGAAAAATATACTGTCTTTGTGGGTTGGAAGAATCAACATAGTAAAGACGACAATACTCCCTGATTTGATATACAAAGTTAATGTAACTGCTATCCAAATTCCAGTAAGATTTTTGTAGATACAAACAAAATGACTCTAAAATGTATGTAGAAAGACAAAGGAAGTAAAATAGTTAATTTTGAAAAAGAAAAGACTGAAGTGAGAGGAATCAATACTTTCAATTTCAAGATTTATTATATAGCTTCTTTAATCAAGACAGTCTGGTACTGATGGAAAGATAAGATACAGAGATCAGTGGGATGGGTTAGAGAGTCCAGAGAAAGACTCACATAAATACCTACAACAGATTTTTGACAAAGGTACAACTGTTACTCAATGGAAGAAAGATAGCCTTTAAAAAAAAAAAACGGTGCTAGAGCAACTGGACATTCATTACAAAAAAGAATCTCAACCTAATCTCAGATCTTACCCAAAAAGTTTAAATCAAACTGGATCATGGACATAAATGTAAAATATTAGGCAGAAACCAACACAATTCTGTAAAGCAATTATCCTTCAATTAAAAAATAAATAAAAATTTTAGACAAAAACATAAAAGAAAATCTTTGAGATCTAGAAACAAAGCATTCTTAGACTTAACACCAAAACCCTGATCTATCAAAGGGAAAACTGATGAATTGAACGTCATCAAAATTTTAAAACTTACAAAAGATCTTGTTAAGAGGATGAAAAGACAAAGACTAGTGTTTAGAAGACATAAAGAATTCTCAAAACTTCATAGTTGAAAAAAATCCAGTTAGAAAATCAGCAAAAGACATAGCAACATTTCATTGAAAAGAATAATAGATAGTAAATAAGCACATGAAAAGGTATTTGACAAAATTAGCACCAATAAGGAAATACGAATTAAGGATACAGTGATAAATCACTACATTATCTATCAGAAAAGCTGAAATAAAAAGAAGTGGTGAAAATCCTGGTGAGGGCAGGGGAATACTGGATCATTCCTACATTGCTGGTAGGCATGCAGAATGGCACATTCTCTGGAAAATAGCAATTTCTTTAAAAAATAAACATGCAACTACATAATGGCCCAATAATTGTGCTTCTGGGCATTTATCCCAGAGAAATAAAAACGTATGTTCTCACAAAGCCTGCATACAAATGCTCATAGCAGCTTGATTTATAAGAGCCCAGAACTGAAAAGAACCTAGGTGTCCTCAGTGGGTCAATAGCTAACCATCGCTGGCACATCCGTATCATGGACTACTCTTCAGCAATAAAAAAGTATGAACTCTGGATATGTGAACAATCTAGATTGATCTCCAGAGAAGTATGAAGAGAGAAAACGTAAATCATAGAACTTTATATACTATACGATTTCATCTATATATCATTTTTGAATTGATAAAATTGTAGAAATGGAGAACAAAGTAGTAGTCCCAGGGGCTAAGTAGGGGGTAGGAGGAGCAGGGATTCTTTTTTTTTTTTTTTTAGTTTTTTTAATTGAAGGATAATTGCTTTACAGAATTGTGTTAGTTTCTGTTAAACATTAACATCAATCACCCACAGGTATACATATGTCCTTCCCCTCTTGAATCTCCCTCCCACCTTCCTCCCCATCTCACCCCTCTATGTCATTACAGAGCCCTAGTTTGAGTTCCTTGAGTCATCGGAAAATTTCCATTGGCTCTCTGTTTTACATATGGTAATGTAAGTTTCCATGTTACTCAGTTGAGGGATTCTTGTGTCGTTTTAATTGATCTGTATCTTAACTGTATTAATATCAGTATCCTGGTTGTACTATAATTGTGTAGAATATTACCATTGGGGGAAATTGGGTAAATGGTACATAGAATTTCTATGTCATTTTTTACAACTGCATGTGAATATGTAACTTTCTGAAAGTAAAAAATTTAATTGGAAAAAAAAAAAAGGATCAGAAGTCCTGAATTTTGGTCCTATGTGTAGGTGATTTTTAGGAAGACATTAAATTACTCAACTTTAGTTTACTCATCTGTAAAATGGAAGAAATGGTATCTGCACTGTCTCCTAAAGTGAAGTCAAAGTCTCTCGAGCGTGTCTGACTCTTTGCAACCCCATGGACTATACAGTCCATGGAATTCTCCAGGCCAGAATACTGGAGTGGGTAGCCTTACCCTTTTTCAGGGAATCTTTAGAACCCAGAGATGGAACCCAGTTCTCCCACATTGCAGGTGGATTCTCTACCAGCTGAGCCACAAGGGAAGCCCTATATCCTGAAAGTGGCAAATAAAAGAGAAAAAAATTTTAAGAATTTTCACAGAGCTGCAAACCTGAAATCTGACTTCTAGAATAGGAGGGATATTAGTAATTTCTTAAGTCATTAGTCTCCAAAGTATTTTTTTCTGGACCATAGGGACTGCAGGTTGGGCATCATGGAAAATGATAAGAAGCAGAGTAGAAAGTGCTTCTTATACAACCTTCTCCTTCTAACATTCCACCCCTGTTCCCTCCCCACTCAAGCTTGTTTTCATTTTATCTTCCATATTAGAATTCTGAGGGATCTTGTAGAAGTGTTTCTTACTTAAGTTATTTTAAAAACAATGGTTCTAGTCCTAATCTTTCATTTTATTGACTAGGAGACTGGTAACCAGAGAGGTTTAGAGGTTTAGTGACTTATTCAAGACGTTAAGATAGTTGGTGGTGGAGCTGAGAACAGCAGTAGGGCTGTTGACCCTTAGTCCAGTCCCCGCCACCGCCCCCCCTCGCCCCCAGTCGTGGTGTAAATAGCTTAAGTAGGTAATAAATTTGCTGACGTAGTAACATTTATTGTTGTCTAGAGACGTAACTTTATACAGCTTTCTTTAAATGGATGGGTTGAATTTATAGACATGTTGGTAATGGTACTATTGGATATTGTTAGTAGGTGGGTGGAATTCAAGGAGTGTCATACTTCAGTTAGTGTACATATTTGGAAAAAGCTTGTTGGTGCCACCTAGTGGTTCAAGTGATAGATATTACTAGTACTTCAGAAGACATTTTATGTCCCCCCTTTTGTTCATGCTATTTTAATTAATGCACTAAAAGTCATTGCCAGCTACCTCAGCCACTTTACCTCTATGATGGTTTAGGTGAAAATGCTTTTCTAAATATAAAATAAGAGATGTTTCTGGTTTAGCTCTAAAGTTTATATCTGCTAATTAAAAACTTTCTTGATAGAGCAAATTATTTAATTATTTTCAAGCCCAGATTGTTAATTACAACTAATTTTTAAGTCAGAATAGTGAATCCTTACTTTGTACAGATCCTTAGGATTCCTGTAAAACGAATAGCCAAGTTTAAAAGTACTAACATTCTTTTTTTCTTTTTCTTTTAACAAAATCTGCAATTAGGACCTTTTACCCTGGTGGCTCAGAGGTTAAAGCGTCTGCCTCCAATGCGGGAGACCCGGGTTCGATCCCTGGGTCGGGAAGTTCTCTTCCCTGGAGAAGGAAATGGCAATCCACTCCAGTATTCTTGCCTGGAAAATCCCATGGACGGAGAAGCCTAGTAGGTTACAGTCCACGGGGTCACAAAGAGTCGGACACGACTGAGCGACTTCACCTCACCTCACCTCACTAAATTAAATAGTACTGTGTAAAAAAAACTTATGACCATGTTAAAGACTAATATCATAAGAATTACAATTAGGTTTTAACTCTTTGAAGTTTTCTAATGTGCATATATTTCTTTCAATGAAAACTTATACTTTAAGAGATATAAATTTTTCCTAACATCAAAGCAATTATTTGAGCAAACCAATCCCTTGCAACAACTATTGAAAACTTAAAATGCTTAATTACTTCTATATTCTCACCGTATAACAATTTTCTTTCTTTTATGAGGGGTCATGGAAGGAGTGACTCATAAAATAATTTGTTTGCTAAAGGTGTTATTAACTTTAGAAACTGCTGGTCCTCTGGGCTGGCCCACTTACCAAAGCTATTTTCAGAACAATTATGACAATGATGACTAAATACTCAAATACATAAAAGATAGTTGGTAGACAAGTATAAGGGAAATTGTTAACAAGCCTGTAGAGGGAATCTGAGCAGGTTACAAAAACAGACATTGAGAAAAATGGGACCAGTGACAGAAACATTTAAGGAACTGAGGTGAACTACCATCATGGGCAAAAGTGATAAAGGTCTGAGAAAATGCTGAAAAAGTTTAACTACAGCAGAAATTTAGAAAACATAGTTACATGCTCACTTAAAAATTTCAACCTGTGCAAAGCTGAACAAAAATTTCAACCTGAACAACGTATGCTGTTGCCTCCGATTTATTTTAGTAATTCAGTGTTTTTAACTATTGAGTAGAAGTACATTTTCACAACACCAATTTAAAAAGAGATTAAGAAGACATGCAAATATAGCCCCTTTCCAAGGACTTGGATCAGAGATGAAGTTTATGGGTAGCACTCATTAGTCATGTCAGGTAACATTAAGTTCTTTATGCAAGTTACCTACCGACTAACTGAAGCTCTGAACTCGATGGGAATACCTTCAGATTTTTGCAGTAAAAACAGTTCAGACTGAATGTTGAAGACATGTGGGAACAAAATAGATTTTGAAAGGAAAGCACATGAGGTCTTTTAGGCAGACTTCCCCAAGTCACAGGAAATGGACATGGAGTCAGCTATTGGTCAGATCCTGGCTTTGTTGCTTATGCCGTGAGCTCATGACTTCAGTTTCTTCTTCTGTAAAGTGGGGATCATACAGCCTCTTATGGTTGTTAAGAGGATTAAATCATACACACACACACACACACACGTTAAGGTGCTTATAATGCTTGGCATACAGTGGGTGATTAAGAAATGTTAATTTCTTTTTTCTTTGGGACTAAACATACCAGACAATATTTAGTAAAGCACTCAGCAGAGCATTCTTTCCCATGGGCTTTTGGTTTCACTGGCAGCACAGACTTGAACTGGCAAAGAAGTCACGAGCTGTTCTTAATAAGTCTCACATAAAATTCTTAATGCTCTAAGAATTTATTATTACATATAATTATAACAAGTAAGTTTTGTGCCTAGGGATACACATTTTTAAATCTTCTAATAATTATAAGATAGGGAATTTCACTTGTTCCATTTTAACTTGAGGTCACACATTTTTTAGTTTAGAGCCAACATGAAACTTTTCAAAGAATAAAGAAATAAGTATGTAGGCTACAAAAAGAGTACTTGTATTTTTAGGATTTGCGAGCGTGCTTACGTTGCTTCCGTAGTGTCCGACTCTTTGTGCTACTATGGACTGTAGGCCTGCCAGGCTCCTCTGTCGATGGGGATTCTCCAAGCAAGAAAACTGGAGTGAGTTGACAATCCCTCCTACAGGGGATCTTCCCGACCCAGGGATCAAACCAGAACCAGGGTCTCTTATGTCTCTTGCATTGGCAGGCGGGTTCTTTATCACTAGTGCCACTGGGAAGTCCCTTTTTAGGATTAGTATCAACCAAATGGACTTCCTGGGTGGCTCAGATGGTAAAGAATCTACCTGCAATGTGGGAGACTGCGGGTTCAATCAACCAAACGTGAAAAGCCAGTGGCATCTAAAGAGATTATTGTATGTACTAAGATTTGAGAAAATACTCTTGCTCTTACTAACATTTGCAAAGATGTAAAAATAAATGCAGACTATAAACTTTTAGGATTCTATTTAAGACTCACTACCCCTTCCAATGTTATTACTGTTCAAAATCCAAAACATAAACATGCCCTAACTGATAAAATGTCACTATTGAGATGTAGTGTCTACATGAGGGCTCCTCAACAACAATTTAAAACTCACACACTCTCATCACGTTAATAAGTTGTGCCTGTAGGCATCCAGTCTTAATGCAGTAGTTTACTAATGAATGAAGCAAAAGAAAAAAGATGGTTGGCACATTGATAAAGGACGAGTTCAGCCCTTTCTTAAAAAATCTGGAAATATTTAAAGTAACATTATAAATGGAAAACTTAAATAAACTTTTAAAAACTTTGAGTACTAGTTATATGTAAGAAATAGTACCTAAGTATAACTACTTATATAGCTTTGCCATTTAAATCTTGCTTAATATTTCTGTTATTAAGTCACTAAATATGTCTGTTTTCTCTAATTTAAAACATAAAAGTCCTTCAACATTGTTGTTTGCTTTTTCAAATTCATTTTATTGTCTCTGCTTACATCTAACATTATTCTGTTTAGCTGGTCAGTCGTTCATCTGATCACTCAGTTCGGGATGTGTCTCACAATACGGCGAGGTGTGAGTGTGCGGTGCTGTTCCTCATGCACGCGTTCTAGCCAGGGCCGCAGGAGACACACAGGAGTGCATTTCTTCAATCTGAGCAGTTTCTGAACTTGCCTTCAGGGTGGTTACAGTTCACCTCTTAGCCTCCTTTCTTCTGTCTCAGGGAAAGAGGTATGTGTGCGAGGACTGGGGCTTCCAAACGTTGTTCCAGCCCCCAGATCCCGATGGAAAGGAAAGATGGAGTGAGCCACAGTTTCGCCCAGCGGCACGTGCTCAGAGGCTCTGAAGTTGTGAGGACAGGGAGCGCCTTGCACACCTGCGATGTAAGTTACCAGCACCCACCTCCTTGCTCTTCACTCGTCACTCACAGCTCTCTAACGTCCCAGCCTATTTGCCCACCGATTCTTTTCCCTGATTAGGAGACACCGACCAAAATGCTATATAAGACCAGTCCCAACTCTGCGATTCTAGTGTTCACTACAACTTTCTTTTTATTAAATTTCATCAATGACAAAATACTTCATTAAACAGATATTACTATAATATTTTTGTTAAAATAATGAGTATCTTTTTTGTTGTAATGATGAATATCTTCTTTTTGTTGTATTTTTTTCCCCCTATGTCACTGAGCTGGTTTTATCTCCTAGCATATCATACACATTGTTCTTTCGTGCTTAAAATAGCCTCTAGAACGGATTCAACTTGTCCAACTGTAAAGGGAAGGAATGACTCATTTCAGGGCCTTAGACAAAAATCAGATGTGTTACTGACTTATGGCCTGGTGGAAGGAACTGATGTACTCACGGTCAATTCTAACTACTGTGGCAGAGGCAGAAAGTGGTGCCATGAGAACCCAAAGAACACCAGGCTTCTTGAGAAAGGTGTATTTTAGTTGCGTTGTGACAGCTGCCTAGCAAAAGAGGTAGGAAACGAGGTACGCAGTGGGCAAAGGCCTGGAAAGTCCAAAGCCTGTTCTGAGAATGCAACTTTCTTTTCATGGATGGAGTGTAAAGAGGGTAAATCAAAGTCGGATCAAAGAATGAAACCTGGCACAGTGCCTGATGCCGGTCACACATTGTTTCCTTTGCTGAATTAGGGAGGAGGCTGCCTCACTGGGACGCACTATAGAGTTGTGTATCTTCTACCTTCCTGATGACAAAGAAACACACATTCATGATACAAACACAAGCATGGTGGGAAGAGATAATGAAGAAAGTTAAGGATTCTTGCAATCTCTTTCCCCTACAAAACCCGTCAATGAGTTCATTTCTATGTTGTGGTTGAGTTGCTATATCGTGCCAACCCTTTGCGACCCCTTGAACTGCAGCACATCAGGCTTCCCTGTCCTTCACTGTCTCTTGAAGTTTGCTCAAACTCATGTCCATCGAGTCAGTGATGCCATCCAACCATCTCAACCTCCTTCGTCCCCTTCTCCTTCTGCCCTCAATCTTGCCCAGCATTTTCCAATGCATCTTTTCCTCAGTCTTTTCTAGTGACTCAGCTCTTTGCATTAGGTGGCAAAAGTACTGGAGCTTCAACTTCAGCATCAGTCCTTCCAGTGAATACATGCATCACATCAGCTCCTTTAAAACATGAGACAGGGAACTTTCTGGTAGTCCAGTGGCTAAGGCTCTGTGCTACCATGCAGGGGTCACGGGTTCAATCCCTGGTCAGGGAACTAGATCCCACATACTGTAAGAAAAGATCCTGCATGCCATAACTAAGATTGAAGTACAGGTTATCCCAGGTGGGAAGGTTACTACTAAAAGCCAAGAGAAGGTGATGCAAATGAAATGTGCTATTTAAAATAGGGGGAAAGGGCTTGAGCAGAGATTGAAAGTGAATGTGAAAGCATTAGTTGCTCAGTTGTGTCTGACTCTGCAACCCCATGGGCTGTAGCCCAACAGGATCTTCTGTCCACGGAATTCTCCAGGCAAGATACTGGAGTGGTGGCCATTCCCTTTGCCAGGGGATCTTCCCGACCCAGGGATCAAACCCGGGTTTCCTGCATTGCAGGCAGATTCTTTACCGTCTGAGTCACCAGGGAATCTTAAATTATTTAAAATAGAGATTCTCTCAATCTCTCTGTTGCCTTATCTAAACCAGCCGTAAATTGTATAATCAATAATTTTCAGTAATAGTTGAAATAGAACTGGTATATTGCATGTGGCAGGCATTCAGTAAATACCTATTAAATGAACTGTTTTCTAATTATTTAAAAAGTTAGAGTAGAATCAGAGTTTTTTTGAAAATAACGTTTTCAGTTACTTGAATTCTAATATACTATCCAGAGTGGGAGAGAAAAAGGAGGGGCAATATCTTACTGAAGATTGAAAGGAAATTTCTGATGATCACCAGCATGTGATCCTTGCCAGAAGCAACCATCTAGGAATGCCCTGTGAATGTGAAAGTCACCCATTAAGTGTGTCATGGTGGGGACAGTAAGATCTATTCCTTTAAAAATCATCCCCAGATTTTATCACTCTACAAATTACTTGGTCTCCATTTTCCATATCCCTTGCTGATTTGTATACATATTAGTTATATACGTATACTTTATTCATTATTTTGTTGTTGTTGTAGAGCCCCTAAATTATCTCAGACTCTTTTGCAACCCCATGGACTGGAGCCCAGCAAGCTCCCCTGTCCATGAGATTTCCCAGGCAAGAATACTGGAGTGGGTTGCCATTTCCTTCTCCAGGGGGGATCTTCCCAACCCAAGGATCAAACTCACATTTCCTGTGTCTCCTGCACTGACAAGGAGATTCTTTACCACTGAACCACCAGAGAAGCCCCATTCATTATTTTCAGTTCAGTTTAGTTCAGTTCAGTGGCTCAGTCGTGTCCGACTCTTTGCAACCCCATGAATCACAGCATGCCAGGCCTCCCTGTCCATCACCAACTCCCGGAGTTCACTCAGACTCATGTCCATCGAGTTGGTGATGCCATCCAGTCATCTCATCCTCTGTCGTCCCGTTCTCCTCCTGCCCCCAATCCCTCCCAGCATCAGAGTCTTTTCCAATGAGTCAACTCTTCGCATCAGGTGGCCAAAGTATTGGAGTTTCAGCTTTAGCATCAGTCCTTCCAAAGAATACCCAGGGCTGATCTCCTTCAGAATGGACTGGTTGGATCTCCTTGCAGTCCAAGGGACTCTCAAGAGTCTTCTCCAACACCATAGTTCAAAAGCATCAATTCTTCAGTGCTCAACTTTCTTCACAGTCCAACTCTCACATCCATAAATGACCACTGGAATAACCATAGCCTTGGCCAGACAGACCTTTGTTGGCAAAGTAATATCTCTGGTTTTGAATATGCTATCTAGGTTGGTCATAAGGAGTAAGCATCTTTTAATTTCATGGTTGCAATCACCATCAGCAGTGATTTTGGAGCCCCCCCAAAATAAAGTCTGACACTGTTTCCACTGTTTCCCCATCTATTTGCCATAATCACCATCTGCAGTGATTTTGGAGCCCCAAAAAATAAAGTCTGACACTGTTTCCCCAGCTATTTCCCATGAAGTGATGGCACTGGATGTCATCATCTTCGTTTTCTGAATGTTGTGCTTTAAGCCAACTTTTTCACTCTCCTTTCACTTTCATCAAGAAGCTCTTTAGTTCCTCTTCACTTTCTGCCATAAGGGTGGTGTCATCTGCATATCTGAGGTTATTGATATTTCTCCCGGCAATCTTGATTCCAGTTTGTGCTTCTTCCAGCCCAGTGTTTTTCATGACGTACTCTGCATATAAGTTAAATAAGCAGGGTGACAATATACAGCCTTGACATACTCCTTTTCCTGTTTGGAACCAGTCTGTTGTTCCATGTCCAGTTCTAACTGTTGCTTCCTGACCTGCATATAGGTTTCTCAAAAGGCCAGTCAGCTGGTCTGGTATTCCCATCTCTTGAAGAATTTTCCACAGTTTATTGTGATCCACACAGTCAAAGGCTTTGGCATAGTCAATAAAGCAGAAATAGATGTTTTTCTGGAACTCTCTTGCTTTTTCCATGATCCAGCGGATGTTGGGAATTTGAACTCTGGTTCCTCTGCCTTTTCTAAAACCAGCTTGAACATCTGGAAGTTCACGGTTCAGGTATTGCTGAAGCCTAGCTTGGAGAATTTTTAGCATTACTTTACTAGTGTGTGAGCTGAGTGCAATTGTGCAGTAGTTTGAACATTCTTTGTCATTGCCTTTCTTATGTGGACATTTTAAACAAAATAGGTTTTCTATGGCAGATTCAGTTCAGTTGTTCTTCTACTATAAACGGTAATCCAACAGGTTTATAACCCAGGCATTTAACAATGAATTGAGGCTAGTTGCCTTTGAATATGGTAGAGTTTCCTGGTTTCTTTAAGCTTCTCCAGTAAGGTGAAGTTGCTCAGTCGTGTCCGACTCTTTGCGACCCCGTGGACTGTAACCTACTAGGCTTCTCCGTCCTTGGGATTCTCCAGGCAGGAATACTGGAGTGGATTGCCGTTTCCTTCTCCAGGGGATCTTCCCGACCCAGGGATCGAACCCGGGTCTCCCGCACTGGAGGCAGACGCTTTAACCTCTAAGCCACCAGTACACCCTTGGAAAACCAATCCATCTCCACCCAACAGCTGACCAAAGAATGACTCATGTTCTTCACATAAACACACCTTTTACTTTAGTTTATATACTTCCTACTATCTGGGATGCTTCTCACTCCATGAAAATCTATTTTTAAAAAGTTTAATTAAAAATTTATTACAGAAAATTTTGAAAACAGAGGGGAAAATATTACTTATGCAGCTACTCCCTAAAATAAAATGTTGTATTTTGGTCCACTTGTTCAAGACTTATTTGTTATTTTCCAAGCCTTTTTTAGTTTTAAATTATAAAAGTAATAAAGATTTTGTTTCTAGTCATGACAGAGTAGCTTACATTGGGTGAAGCTTTCCTACAGCTAATAATTTTGAACTTAAAAAATTATTTATTTTGTTGAGTCAGGTCTTAATTTCTGCATGTGGGAACTAGTTCTGTGATCAGGGAATGGAAGCCAGGCCCCTGCACTGGGAGCTTGGAGTCTTAGCCACTGGATCCCTAGGGAAATCCCAATAATTATGGGCTTTGGACGAAATATATAAAATAACTGAAATGACCAAAAGCAGTTACAAACTGGAGAAGACTTAGCCCTGGAGAAAAGGGAATTACTCTTGGTGATATCCACGTTTCAACAGATTGATAACTGAGGGCATTCCCCAATGAGGAGACAGTAACTAAAAATTTAGCTGTAGCCTTATTGGCTTGAGGTATCAGAGGACAGAATTTGGGGCTGCCAGACCAGTTGGAAATTCAGGGGGAAAATTTTAGAAATGAAAGCCATTAAGATGGGACTATCAAAATCAGCGCACAAACTTCTTTCCAATTCTTGGATGACCTCTGAGTTGCACATACATGGTCTCAAAAATGTCCAGGCAAGCAACAGCTAGAAAATACTGGGTAGAGTTTCAATTGTTGCCCACTGTGGAACAGACAGAGTTTGGAGTCTGAATCCTACTCTCTTAGTTTACATGGCCTCCCATAATAAACGGAAGGCAAAGGGAATGGCACACCACTTCAGAATTCGTGCCTTGAGAACTCCATGAACAGTATAAAAAGGCAAAAATAGGACACTGAAAGATGAACTCAGGTAGGTGCCCAATATGCTACTGGCAATCAGTGGAGAAATAACTCCAGAAAGAATGAAGAGACAGAGCCAAAGCAAAAACATTTAGTTGTGGATGTGACCGGTGATGGGAGTAAAGTCCAATACTGTAAAGAACAATACTGTATAGGAACCTGGTGTGTTAGGTCTATGAATCAAGGCAAATTGGAAGTGGTCAAACAGAACATGGATGGCAAGAGTGAACATCAACATTTTAGGAATCAGTGAACTAAAATGGACTGGAATGGGTGAATTTGGCTCAGGTGACCATTATATTATTTCATGCAAAGATGGGCTCAATAAGGACAGAAATGGTATTGACCTAACAGAAGCAGAAGATACAAAGAAGAGGTGGCAAGAATACACAGGAGAACTATACGAAAAATACCTTCAGGGCCCAGATAATCACGATGGCGTGATCACTCACCGAGAGCCAGACATCCTGGAATGTGAAGTCAACTGGGCCTTAGGAAGCATCACTGCAAACAAATCTAGTGGAGGTGATGGAATTCCAAATTCTAAAATTCCATTTTAGGATTTCAAATCCTGAAAGATGTTGCTGTTAAAGAGCTACACTCAATATGCCAGCAAATTTGGAAAACTCAGCAGTGGCCACAGGACTGGAAAAGGTCAGTTTTCATTCCAAGCCCAAAGAAAGGCAATGCCAAATGTTCAAACTAGACTGAACAATTGCACTCATCTCGCATGCTAGCAAAGTAACGCTTAAAATTCTCCAAACCAGGCTTCAATAGTACGTGAACCATGAACTTCCAGATGTTCAAGCTCAATTTATAAAAGGAAGAAGATCCAGAGATCAAATTGCCAACATCCATTGGGTCATCGAAAAAGCAAGAAAGTTCTAGAAAAATATCTACTTTTGCTTTATTGACTACGCCAAAGCCTTTGACTGTGGGGATCACAACAAACCGTAGAAAATTCTGAAAGAGATGGCAATACCAGACCACCTTACCTGCCTCCTGAGAAATATGTATGCAAGTCAAGAAACAACTGGACATGGAACAACAGACTGCTTCCAAATAGGAAAAGGAGTATGTCAAGGCTGTATTTGGTCACTCTGCTTATTTAATTTATATGCAGAGTACATCATGTGAAATGCTGGGCTGGATGAAGCACAATATCAATAATCTCAGATATGCAGATGACACCATCCTAATGGCAGAAAGTGAAGAAGAACTAAAGAGCCTCTTGATGAAAATGAGAGTGAAAATGTTGGCTTAAAACTTAACATTCAGAAAACTAAGATTGTGGCAACCAGTCCTATCACTTCATGGCAAATAGATGGGGAAACAATGTAAACTGAAGTGAGAGACTTTATTTTGGGGAGCTCCAAAATCACTGCAGATGATGACTGCAGCCATGAAATTAAAAGACACTTGCTCCTTGGAAGAAGAGCTATGATCAGCCTAGACAAGCATATTACAAAGCAGAGACATTACTTTGCCAACAAAGGTCCGTCTAGTCAAAGCTATGGATTTTCCGGTAATCATGTATGGATGTGAGAACTGGACCATAAAGAAAGCCGAGCACTGAAGAATTGATGCTTTTGAACTGTGGTGTTGGAGAAGACTCTTGAAAGTCACTTGGACAGCAAGGAGATCCAACCAGTCGATCGTAAAGGAAAGCAGTCCTAAATATTCATTAGAAGCACTGATGCTGAAGCTGAAACTCCAGTACTTTGGCCACCTGATGAGAAGAACTGACTCATTGGAAAAGACCCTGATGCTGGAAGGATTGAAGGTGGGAGGAGAAGGGGACGACAGAGCACGAGATGGTTGGATGGCATCACTGACTTGATGGATATGAGTTTGAGTAAGCTCCGAGATTTGGTGATGGACAGGGAGGCCTGGCGTGCTGCAGTCCGTGGGGTCACAAGAGTCAGACAAGACTGAGCAACTGAATTGAACTGACCATAATAAAATGTCACAGGGTCATCAAGAATAGAAATTTATTTCTCACAGTTGTAGAGGCTGGTAGTCTCAGATCAGTCTTCCATGTCATAGGCTTGCTATATCCTCACCTGGCAGAAAGGGACAGGGAGCTCTGTAGGATCTCTTATAAAAGCACCTGCCCTATTTGTGACAGCTTTACCCTCATGACCTAATCATCTCCTCAAGGACCTAATACAGACCATAGCTCCTACCAAGTCTGAGGGGGTTGGTAAACACTTCAGATTTGTAATCAAAACTTGAGGCCACACCTTTGAACTAAAGACTGTTTCCTAGAACTGAAGATTTGTTCTATGAGTAACACTAAAATTGAAATAGGTTTTTTAATAGTAAATTATTACAAACTTCTTCACTGTTCCTCCAAAGTGTTGAGCATTACTGCATTAAATAGACATTCAAGTGAATGAATGAATGAGCCTCTCTCCTACATTATTTTTTACAGAATATGTCCACCTCAAAAAGCCACCAGTAGCTTGCTCCTGTTTTCTCTGGTAGCTCAAAAGGTAAAGAACCTGCCTGCAATGCAGGAGACCTGGGTTCAATCCCTGGGTCAGGAAGATCCCCTGGAGGAGGGAATGTCAACCCACTCAAGTATTCTTGCTTGGAAAATCACATGGACAGAGAAGCCTGGTGGGCTACAGTCCATAGGGTCACAAAGAGTCAGAAACAACTGAGCAACTAGCACACACACACATATATATACAAACTAAACTTACACAAGTTTAAAAGGCTTACCTGGTAGCTCAGATGGTAAAAAATCCACCACAATGAGGGACACCCAGGTTTGATCCCTAGGTCAGGAATATCTCCTAGAGAAGGGAACGAAAACCCACTTTAGTATTCTTGCCTGGAGAATCCCATGGACAGAGGAGCCTGGGAGGCTACAGTTCATGGGGTCGCAAAGAATCAGATGTGACTGAGCGACTAACACACACAAGTTTAAAGTCATCAGCTGGTGACTCAGCTGTTAGAATGGAAATCAGAACTTTTCAGAAGAAGATGAACTCATGTATTACATATAATGTCTAGAATTTAAAAAAATATATTAGACATGTAAGGACACAGAAAAATGTGACCCAGGATCAAGAAAAAAGTAGTCAACAGAAACAGACCCTGGATGAACCTCTACGTTAGAATTAGCAGACAAGGACTTTATTATAAATATTTTCAAAGAACTTAATAGAAAAAGACAGTCATAATGAATAAATAGAAAGTGGAAATTTCAGGAAAAAAATAAAAATTATTGACTCAACGGTAAAGTGCCTGCTGCAGTAAGAGAGACCTACGTTTGATACCTGGGTTGGGAAGATCCCCTGGAGAAGGGATGGCTACCCACTCCAGTATTCTTGCCTGGAGAATTCCACGGCAAGGTTACAGTACATGGGGATGCAAACAGTTGCACCTGATTGAGCAACTAACACACTAAAAAGAAAAAAAAAAAAAGAACTAAAATGAAAGTCTAGAACTGAAAAGTACAATATCTAAAATAAAAAATTCACTGGATGAGCATAACACCAGTCTGAAGATGGCAAAGGGTCCATGAACTGGAAGAAAGATCAGGAGAAAATATCCAAACGGAAGATCAGAGAGAAAAAGGATGAACACTGAGGTGCATGTATCCTTTCAGAGAATGTTTTTCTCGGAGATATATATGGCCAGGAGTGGGACTGCACAGTCATATGGTAGCTCTATTTTTAGTTTCTTAAGGAACCTCCTAGTCAAGGCTATGGTTTTTCCTGTGGTCATGTATGGATGTGAGAGTTGGACTATGAAGAAAGCTGAGCGCCGAAGAATTGATGCTTTTGAACTGTGGTGTTGGAGAAGACTCTTGAGAGTCCCTTGGACTGCAAGGAGATCCAACCAGTCCATTCTGAAGATCAGCCCTGGGATTTCCTTGGAAGGAATGATGCTAAAGCTGAAACTCCAGTACTTTGGCCACCTCATGAGAAGAGTTGACTCATTGGAAAAGACTCTGATGCTGGGAGGGATTGGGGGCAGGAGGAGAAGGGGATGACCGAGGATGAGGTGGCTGGATGGCATCACGGACTCGATGGCCGTGAGTCTGAGTGAACTCCGAGAGATGGTGATGAACAGGGAGGCCTGGCGTGCTGCGATTCATGGAGTCGCAAAGAGTCGGACACGACTGAGCGACTGAACTGAACTGAACTGAAGGAACCTCCATGCTGTTCTCAATAATGGCTGTACCAATTTACATTCCCACCAACAGTGCACAAGGGTTCCCTTCTCTCCACACCCTCTCCTTTTTTGCTTTTTTCTTATACTTATTGATTGCTTGCTGCACATAATATATAGAGCCACAGAGATTGAGACACAATATTTATTACCAGGTATGACATTTTTGCTAGGTCAGTGGAAGGTTGAGTCAATGTAGTGAGGAGTTGAGCTGGGCCTGTCTTTCATTGTGCTACATTTACCACTGGCTTTAAATTTCACTAGACTTGGTTTACTACAGACTTTACCTCAATGTTCTGCTTCTACCTTAAGTCTCCTCTATTAGTTTCTTCCTCACAGGGATGTTTCTTTGCTCTTGCTCCTTCCCCCACCACACATTTCTGTTGGCTGGTCCAGTTATCTGGTCCTTATTATTTGATGCTTGCTCAGAAGTGGGGTGGGCAATGAGAGGCTGGAAGAGCTGTGGTCCTGCTTCAGCCTCAGACTCAGCCAAGTCCTGTATCTCTGGTCTCAGGAATGGAGTTTCTTCAATGATCTTGTACCTCACCCAGATGCAGCAGTCCTCTAATGGATAGAAACATCATTTTTACTTGATTAAGTACTAAATAATAAAGTCATTTTTATGGTATAACCTTCAGTTCAGCTGCTCAGTCATGTCTGACTCTTTGGGACCCCATGAATCGCAGCACGCCAGGCCTCCCTGAACATCACCAACTCCCGGAGTCTACTCAAACTCATGTCCATCGAGTTGGTGATGCCATCTAGCCATCTCATCCTCTGTCGTCCCCTTCTCCTCCTGCCCCCAATCCTTTCCAGCATCAGGATTTTTTTTCAGTGAGTAAACTCTGCATCAGGAGGCCAAAGTATTGGAGTTTCAGCTTCAGCATCAGTCCTTCCAATGAACACCCAGGACTGATTACCTTTAGGATGGACTGGTTGGATTTCCTTGCACTCCAAATGACTCTCAAGTCTTTTCCAACACCACAGTTCAAAAGCATCAATTCTTCGGCGCTCAGCTTTCCTCACAGTCCAAGTCTCATATCCATACATGACCACAGGAAAAACCATAGCCTTGACTAGACGGACCTTTGTTGGCTAAGTAATATCTCTGCTTTTCAATATGCTATTTAGGTTGGTCATAACTTTCCTTCCAAGGAGTAAGCATCTTTTAATTTCATGGCTGCAGTCACCATCTGCAGTGATTCTGGAGCCCAAAAAAATAAAGTCTGACACTGTTTCCAATATCTTTCCTTTTCTCCTTTGCTTTTCGCCTCTCTTCTTTTCACAGCTATTTGTAAGGCCTCCTCAGACAGCCATTTGGCTTTTTTGCATTTCTTTTCCTGTCTCCTGTACAGTGACACGAACCTCCGTCCATAGTTCATCAAGCACTCTATCAGATCTAGGCCCTTAAATCTATTTCTTACTTCCACTGTATAATCAAAAGGGATTTGATCTAGGTCATACCTGGATGGTCTAACGGTTTTCCCCACTTTCTTCAGTTTAAGTCTGAATTTGGCAATAAGGAGTTCATGATCTGAGCCACAGTCAGCTCCTGGCCTTGTTTTGGCTGACTATATAGAGCTTCTCCATCTTTGGCTGCAAAGAATATAATCAATCTGATTTCGGTGTTGACCATCTCGTGATGTCCATGTGTAGAGTCTTCTCTTGTGTTGTTGGAAGAGGGTGTTTGCTATGACCAGTGCATTTTCTTGGCAAAACTCTATTAGTCTTTGCCCTGCTTCATTCCNCCATCTTTGGCTGCAAAGAATATAATCAATCTGATTTCGGTGTTGACCATCTCGTGATGTCCATGTGTAGAGTCTTCTCTTGTGTTGTTGGAAGAGGGTGTTTGCTATCACCAGTGCGTTCTCTTGGCAAAACTCTATTAGCCTTTGCCCTGCTTCATTCCGCATTCCAAGGCCAAATCTGCCTGTTACTCCAGGTGTTTATTGACTTCCTACTTTTGCATTCCAGTCCCCTATAATGAAAAGGACATCTTTTGGGGGTGATAGTTCTAAAAGGTCTTGTAGGTCTTCATAGAACCATTCTATTTCAGCTTCTTCAGCGTTACTGGTTGGAGCATAGACTTGGATAACTGTGATATTGAATGGTTTGCTTTGGAAACAAACAGAGATCATTCTGTCATTTTTGAGACTGGATCCAAGTACTGCATTTTGGACTCTCTTGTTGACCACAATGGCTACTCCATTTCTTCTAAGGGATTTCTGTCCACAGTAGTAGATATAATGGTCATCTGAGTTAAATTCACCCATTCCAGGCTGATTCCTAGAATGTCCACGTTCACTCTTGCCATTTCCTGTTTGACCACTTCTAATTTGCCTTGATTCATGGACCTGACATTCCAGGTTCCTATGCAATGTTCCTATGCAGTATTGCTCTTTACAGCATCGGATCTTGCTTCTATCACCAGTCACATGCACAACTGGGTATTGTTTTCGCTTTGGCTCCATGTTTGACCACTTCTAATTTGCCTTGATTCATGGACCTGACATTCCAGGTTCCTATGCAATATTGCTCTTTACAGGACTGGACCTTTCTTCTATCACCAGTCACATCCACAACTGGGTATTGTTCTTCCCTCAAACAAAAATCTCCTGTTGGATTCTTTTTGTAGGGATCCTTTAAAGGTGATGGGCTTCCCAAGTGGCACTAGTAGTAAAGAACCTGTTTGCCAATGCAGAAGACAGATGTAAGTATGATTCCTGGGTTGGGAAAATCCTCTGGAGGAGTGCATGGCAACCCAGTCCAGTATTCTTGCCTTAAGAATCCCATGGACAGAGGAGCTTAGTGGGCTACAGTCCATAGTGTTGCAGAGAGTCAGACCTGACTGAAGTGATTTAGCACACATGCACATATTAAAGGTGATGCACTCTTCGAGGTGAATCTGCTCAGCCTCTGATTAATTTTACGATTACGAACCTCCTCATTCAAGTTTCAAGAGTAACAGTAAACTCTATTTTTGAAATTGCTTCCAATGTAGCTAGAGATTTCTCTCTCCCCCCTGATAATCCTTTTCATTCCCTACTAATGGTAGAGAATTTTTTTAACATTCAGTTCCATTTCAGCCCAGGTGATCTTGATTTGAAACCTACAGACCTACAGGCTAGTAGCTCTTAAATTTTATCTTGCATCATAATCCCTTGAGGTCTTGGTGGGCTCTATCTTGTTTCCAATTCACAAAGTTTGGGGTAAAGCCCAAGAATCTGCATTTCTAATCAATTCCCCGGTGATGCTGACACTGCTGGTCTTGTGTTGATCTCATGATGATCTACTGATATAGATAAAATGTGTATACATATATGTGAACTGCTTAAGTCCAGCTCCCCTAATCCAACAGTTTAGCTATAGTAAGTAGCAGCCTTGGTGTATCTAGTTACTGAAGACTGCAGTAAACACGGTGCACAGTTTCAGACTAGCTGAGTCCCTACAGCAAGCCCTGCAGTGCGTGTGGCGCTTACACAGAATGTAAGCAGCATGGGCCTCAGTGGTGAGAAGGTGGTTGTGTTGCTTTCCTAACTTAATCTTGTAAGAGACTGAGATTTTAGGACACTTGCCTCCCCATAACTGGAACTGAAGGCATTTTCTGTCTCTAGCAAGAAGAGAAAAGGCCAAGTAAGGGGATCTGCTACGCCTTTTCTGAGCAAATGTATGTGCTTGTCATCTAGGTGCTTGTTTCATATATACCAAATCCTTTTATATTCCTACTTGATTTCTGGACTCAATTTGTCTGCCTGTGTCCTTCTCCCCAGACAGGTGTGCATGGTACGACTGGACACATGATCTCCTATTTTTAGACTATCAGTGGTGTTACTCAAGGTTTGGTATGTTTGAACTTCTTTTAACCATTAACATAGGAGATCTACATGTTATCTTCTCACAAGGGATTTTACTTTTGAATTCTCCATTTCCATTTAGAAGATGAATACCATAGATTGTAATGTAAAGGTCTCAAAATATGGTCCCTGGGCCAGCACTACCTACAAACCTGACGGAAATGCGAATTCACTTGCTCCATCCCAGACACTAAACACTGAATTAGAAAACAAGAGTGGAGCCTAAGCCATATCTGAACAAGCTCTAGATGATTCCAGTGTGAGAAACACCGTTGTGGTGAAATGACAAAGCTAACCACTCCCGAGACATTCCTGGGACAAGAAAGATAAGTGAATACTTCATACTTGGATTAAAGTACTTTGATCTCTCTTGAAAGTACATTGTAACATTTGTGGAAGCATACTATCTTATATTCTAGATTGTGCTTTTGAAAGTATAAAAAAGAAATGGTCATTTGAAGAGAAATACTATCCCGAAAAGCAGAGACAAATGACAATATACATTGGGTATATAAAACCAATGAGAAAATTCATTCCTGAGAAGTGATCCAAAATGTTTATTTTGCCCACTGAACTGATATACTTTTTCTACACAGTAATGATATTTGTAATAGTCCAATTCTTCCATTTCTAACTTGGTTGTCAAGGAGTTTTAGCCAATGTCTTAACATCATATGAGTAAGTTTCCCCTTAGGAAAATTAGCCTAGATTTTCTAATTATTCTCCCCAACTTATAATCAAATTATTATCTCTTATAAAAACTAATTTTACAGAAGTATGTGACTTTAAAGAGCTACAAAATATCCTTGGGAAAGGGCATAGAGAAAGAGAGTCAAGTTCTTGAAGCAGCAAGGCTGGTGCACAGATATGGTCAAAACGCATCTAAACACGCCCTTCATCCAGCTCTCGGATGCCTCTCCAACTTCCTCTCCTCCTACTCCGCTTCTTGCTCACTTGGCTATGTAACCACACTAGCCTTACTGTTTGTCAAAACACTCAAGCGCACCTGCACCTCAAGGTCTTTGCTTACGTGGCTCCGTCTGCCTGGACATGCTCTTCTCTCAAACACCTGCGGTTTTTTGTCTTCCCTTTCTTTCAGTTTTGGCTCAAATGTTACCTTCTCAGTGAAGCCTTCTCTGACTAGCTCACCCTCCTTCCTTGCTCTATTTTTTTCCACAGTAACTATTATCTTCTAAAATAGTGTAACTGCTTATTTTCCATCTTCTTCTTTCCTGAAAGTAACCTCCACAAGGCAGGTCTTATCTTTGCTTGTTGGCTTCTGGGAGTATTCCTACCCCATACGGCTGTTTGGCATGGAAGTGCTAATAAGAATTGGTCGCATGACTGAAACAAAGTCTGCAGGACTCAACATCTTATAAAGTTTTCTTTAAAGTCTAGATGACAGTGAATATTTTTCCTCCACAATATACATGTATCGCAATTATTCATATTTACTCTTTCCTTTTAAAAACAGCAAGCAAATATGTCTATGTGTCAGGCACCATTATTAATGGCTGAGAACAAAGGTGAAAAAGACTCTGTCCTTTCATGAAGCTCATAGTAGAATAAAATAAACAGATTAAAAATAATTTAAAACCAAAAACAAGGTCTGTATAGGATCTGGAACATTGAAAACACTAAGATTTAGCTCCCCTCCTCTGGCTTTTTGATGGTTACAGTAAAGGAAGTACTAGACATCAGAGGTACTGTCTAAGAATGAGAAGGGCAGGACTCATTCAATTTCAGACATAGATGAGATTATACAACTCTTACACAGATTATGCAACAAGGTTAGTCTTGATCTGTAGGTTGATAAATGGCCCAGATGACCTCATGATATCTTCTGAAAAGCATTATGCAGACTTTAGAAGCATCCTAAAGTACTGATAATTCTGACATTTCAACAACTATGAATTTTAATGAAAAATCAGAGTAACAAATAACAATACATATTCATTAAAACACTTACTAGCCCATACTTACCAACCATCTCTTCCATGGCAAATACATTTTGTGTAGCACTTCTATAAACTCCTTGACACTTTCTCCTTTTTTGATAATAGGAACAGGGTCCACAGATGGATTAGATTCACACGAAAGTCAGTATTCCTGGAATCTGTTAGGACAGATGTGGCATGGTTACAGAGGTGTATGGTACCTTTTCCTTCTTTCCAATGGTTGTAGGAGGTCCTCCAAAATCCACCTCATTTATTTCTCCCTTACTGATCCCAGAATAAAAAAATAAGTGTTTATGGTTAACTGGGTAAAGTAACCCAAAATTTTGCTTTAATATATTCTAAGAAGAAACAATCCTATTAATTCTTTATCATGAAGAGATTCTTTGGAAATACTATTTATCAACATTTATCAAATGAGCCTAGCAGAAACTATACTCTAGATTCGTATTTTTAAAAGTCACAAGTGATAAATACAATTTCTTCAATGTAATGTTTGTTCTGCATCAATCCACTAAGCTCAATGAATTGTTCAAGGCACTTTATACAGATATGTCATTTACCTGAAAAACTGCACCTGAAAGATGAATCTGACCAATGTCACACAATTATAAAGTGGTGTGGCTGAGATTTTAACCTAGATCTGAGTAAATCCACAGCTCCTTCCACACTGTCAAGTTCTGCAAAGGCATTCTACGGATCCCACAAAATTTTGCTTCATATAGTTTTCTAAAAATGCTTTCCTCATATTTAAAAAAAACAATACACTTAGACACAGAGGGAATTGTAAAATATCAGAGAGAACTAACATAATAAGTTATACTGTCAAGTTATCTCATTTTTGTGTGGAGCTTCTTATGCTCTCTACTTGGTCTTGATTTTCTTTAGCTCCGAACATATTCACATACACTAGTGTATTGCTAGAACACTTTTAGCACATTTATTATAAAAGCAAGTGCAGGCGAGGTGTATCTATTATACAGTAACCAGTTAGAGTCACGCTGCTGCCATGCGTATTCTATAGAGACCTGTTGTATGTTTTGAGTACAGGTGTCCTTCAGTGTCTGTGGGGGATTGGCTCCAGGATCGCCATGGATACCAAAATCTGGATACTCAAGTTCCTCGAATAGTACATAGTACAGCTGGCCCTCTGAATCTTACAGATGCAGAGGGCCAACCATACTTTCTTTTTGGGTGGGGTAATTTCTGAATTAATGTGAATACAAATTTTATCTGCTGTACATATTGGTATTCCACATGTTTACCCTGAGGGAGAAAAATCTGCTGCTACAACCATAGCACTACCAATGCTGCCTATCCGGAAAGATTCCGGATTTAAGCTCCCATCACCAATTTAAAAATCTATTTTTTTAAGGCTACAGAAGATCTTTTACACATATATGAAAATCTTTTTACAAATTTATGATGGTCTACTAGGCATGGTTAGAATTTGCACCAGGAAATCAACTAGTTGCTTAAGCATTAAAAGCATTAAATCTTTTAAGAATCTCAGTCTAGGGCGAATAGTTTAGTAAAGTCCTAAGAAGAAAAAAATTTAATGGGTGTGGGATCAAGAATGTGGGATTAGAGAAAGAATGTAGAAGAAAAAAAAAAAAACCCCAAGAAACACCATCTCAACAAGTAAAACTATAAAACTAAGCAATACAGAGGGGAAAGTCCTAGATGAGGAATTTGGGAAAAAAAACCATAACCACCACTAAATTTAGGTAAGAGATTAGCTTTGTACTAGGCTTGGAATGTTGACCCAGTTAGTAATCTGTACATCTCAGCTTTCTCACCCAGCCTGTTGTTTAAAGATCAAACTAGATAGCCTATTGAAACAGACCTGTATCAAAACAAACCTATAAGAGTAATTTGAGTGTGGGGAAGGGAGGAGAAGGTAAATCCTTCTTTTCCATTTCCATTCTCATTAGACCTGTAAGACAAAACACAGGCCCTACAAACTGAATGTTATCCAGGACAAAATCTAAGATTGCTCATTTCTTCTCACATTTCCCTTTCTTTTCCTCATCAGCTTTTTAAAATTAATTAAAAGACAGTTAATGTCTGTAACCTGTATGTTTATTGAAATTTAAGCAATGACAAGCTGGGACAACCTGGCTCAAAAAATGCCTATTTCTAATAAACTTTAGAAAACTTGTAATAAAGTTTTAAGTTACAGTAGTAAGAATTATTTATGTCATTTTATAATAGAATTTTAAACTTCTGGCTCGTTTTTAAATTACTTTGTAATCTGATCATCTGGTGGGCTTGGAACAGCAACATGACACCAGAGAAAGCACTGTTGTTTCATAGCACATAACCCCAGAGACCCTTTCTAAAATGAAAGTCAAGAAACGTACTTAGCTACTTAAAGATACTTAATAGGAAAATAAGTACTTCATTCTACACCCAACCCTTTTTGGACATCTCTCATATGCACTGACACAGAGACCACCCACAGTGTAAAATATGGAACATCACAGAAAAGACTGCTTATCAGTCAGCTTTCATCTTTGCAACCAAAGGTTTTCTCTAGCAAGATATGACTAATGGATTGTTAAAAACTGGTCGATAGTTAGTTCTATATTCTGTTTATAATGACAAAGTGGAGGACAACCTACAAGGCTGTTATTTCTTATGGGAAATACAGTGTACTCGTTTGGAAACAATTTGGGTATATGATTCTTATACCATTCACTGAGTGCTGACACTGGGAGTCATGATTGTTTCAGATTTGCTGGGACAGACTAAGTGGTAATAGGAGGAGAAGGGGACAACAGAGGATGAGATGGTTGGATGGCATCACTGACTTGATGGACATGGGTTTGAGCAAGCTTCGGGAGTTGGTGACGGACAGGGAAGCCTGGTGTACTGCAGTCCATGGGGTCACAGAGTCGGACATGACTGAGCAACTGAACTAATAAACCATTAGGCAAAAGAATAAAGCAGCCTACTGAATGGGTGAATATCTACTTTACTTTGGATATGAATACTCTCCTAGATAGTTCTATAGCCGTTTTGCTTTTGGTTTGACATATTTGCATGTGAAATTCTTTTCTGTATGCAGGAAAAACAACAGGAATATCTATCATTCTGTAAGCACGCACAGGGAAAGTACTGGTTGTGGAAACAAGAGAATTCAAGTCTTGCTATATTAATTTGTTAAACATAGGCTTTACCACTGCAAGTCTTCTACCAAAGTTCCCAAAGCAGAGATGTCTCTTAACTGCTTACAGATGTATAGTTAGATTGGGGTTGAATTTAGGACAGTTCGTTCTAGTTTGGAGATGATCTACTACTTTACATTTCACTGGAATATTATC
This sequence comes from Cephalophus harveyi, assembly GCA_006410635.1. Classification (NCBI taxonomy): domain Eukaryota; kingdom Metazoa; phylum Chordata; class Mammalia; order Artiodactyla; family Bovidae; genus Cephalophus; species Cephalophus harveyi. Next base: position 73,919 of record SJYT01012717.1, read on the forward strand.
TTTATATGTATTCCCAAGTCTATCTCTGCAATTAAGAAAAAGCACAGGTTTAATTTAGAAGCCACAAAATACTTAGGTAAATGAAGTCTTATGCTTACAAAGCTACTATCTTGAAACTCACTTTCATTATTATTCTTTACCCACTTATAAAAAAACTAGTTCTCAGATTCTGCACACAGATAGCTTTATGTAAAATATATAAACATTTGTTCAAATTGATACACAGATTGCATAAATATGGCAATTAAGCTTAAATTTACAGATGTGCATGTACAATGTTGTGCAAGTTATCACAATATTACAATTTCAAAAATTATTCCAATGGAATCCAAGTAAAGCAGTTAGTGAAGATACCCATGCAGAATTTAAATATCAGAACAAAGTTTTAAACGTCTTCAGTAAAAGTTCACACATTTAAAATAGTTTTATTCATTTTATTTGTATATGTCAAAATACATTTTTATTTCCAAAATAGTGGGTTTTGCAACTAGTTTCATGCAGAAACAAGGTCTGCTCAATACTACCAATAAAATCAATATAGCACAGTAGCTGTTCAGTTTTAGATACAAAGAATAAATAACCTAAATACAAAACACTAAAATATTAGAAACACGTATTTAATCATTCTTCACAGGCATCCAAACTTCACAAATATAATCCTTAGCATGCCTAACTGTTGTGCAACCAGAATATGTTGCAGTCACTCAAACTGATCAATTATCTGTATGTTATACATCCACGTAAGACCATGGAAATTCTCTATATTCAGACCCACCATTCATACAGTTCAAATGTAACCAAAAATAAAATTCCCACAACTATCCTTGTACCTTTAAAAATCAAGAATCCTGAGCTTGGTAGTAAGAGCATAACCTTATATCTTCATAAAACCAATCAAGAGAGGACTTAAAATCCTGCTTACCAAAACACCCTTTCCCAACCCCAACGTAATCTAAAATAGGCAGTAGAACACAATGACCTTTTAAAATGAAGGGGTACAAATTCACATTTAATATAGTATACAATACAATCAATAATACAATTAGCTACTATAAGCTTTACAATGTACAATTTATTCAAATGGCTGAACTGTTCAGTGGTTAAGGAGACAGTTATGTGCCAGAAAGATATAGTACTTTTTGCATGGTTTAATGAAAATATAAAAGCTATTTGTCCAAATAAATGCCATCTTCACTATTTACTTGGTTTTGCTTTTCTTTCTTTTTTTTTTAAAAAAAGGCCACTGAAATGTATAAAATGGTCTGAACATGATGGTGGTATCAAAGTTAATGCCTCTTCACATGGCAATAACAGTGCATTTAACACAAACTCACGGGTTAAGTCTGCAAATGATTTCATAGCATTACTTTGGCTAGCACAACAGTTTTAGACAGCACTCAGATAAATATAGGTACGTGAAATGTGAAGCAATTATCGTATGCAACTTTAATTATGGTTGAATACTATCAAATAAAAACTGCAAATAAAAGTAAAAGCATTTTACAGTAGAAAACTTTTGTAAAGATAGGGCTCCACATAATGTGTTAATTTAAGTCTTTATATCACTTTGTTAGTAAGTTTTGTTCTTAACACTATTATGGAGTAGCCTACTTTGCATTAACAGACATTTGAAATAATAGTCAAGCATGCCATGTGGTGGTCTAAAAATCAAACAATACACTTATTTATATATACAGCATCACTCAGTACCTGCTAAAATGAATGTGAAGATTACAGAACCTAACATCTTATACTACAATAATAAAAAACAAACAAAAACAAAACAGTGACCAATGAAGGCAGAAAATAGGACTTAAAAGAATCTAATCTCAATTGACTTTAAAGCATTCATAAAAGGAATAAATGCATATTGCACAAACAGTGAAAGCAAATGTTCCACCAAGCAATTCAGTTCCAGGTGGGGGCAACAGCACTAGCCTAATATATGACAATGATTGCAGAGGAGCAAGCGTTCCTTTCTGTAAGTGAGAAAGCTGTGAGACGACAGAAAGTCTGCCACATGAAGAGTTAGAAGGAAGATACAAACCCAAACTTAGATGTAAAGCAAAAAACAAAACAAAATAAAATAAAATTAAATATTGAAAAACTGGAAACTGTGGCACATCAAAAAAATGCTGAATAACTGTCTTCTGTGAGAGCTGAGTTTTTGTTGACACAAAAGTATTTATGTACAACTAAGGCTTACTGGTTAAATATCTGAGGCATATCTGGCCTTGAACACTTTCCTTATATGCTGGAGCTGTAAACAAGTTTTCTCAGTCATAAAAAAAATTCTTCTCAGCAGCTGCATTAACATGAAACAATGGTCTTGATACAAGAAAAAAAAAAAAAACAGAAAATTAAACAAAACTCCTAGATAAGAGGGCATTTGGCAGGAAATCCAAAAATGACAGTCTCCAAGGATTCTTCCCAGGTTTCCAGTGACGGTCAATTATGGTCCACTGGGTTACTAATATGTGCAATTCCATTACTTGCTGCTTTTTTTTATTTGGAAAGTTTGCTTATAACTCTGATCAAGGCCCCATTTTCATCTTTTAGCCTCTGGTTGTCTGCTTTCAGGTCTGGTAACATCTGTGAGAGGAAAAATAGAAGAAAAAGTTTGAATTCAGTAAGATTCAAGTGTTCCTCTTTAAATGTTATGTTTACCACAAGACACATGAACAAGCTTTGTCAGTTATAGAGACTTCTAATGACTAAAACATGTATCAGGAAGAAAGAGGCCCCTCTCCACCATTTGTGAAGCTAATTAGTTTCATAAATGATGAAATGAAAGGTTTATTCTCCCGAAGTTATCAACTGAAATGTACTAAATCACTTGACATCATGACTCACAAGCATACCATATTAGAGCAGCCAAGGAAAGGAAGACTGTTTTTAGGTTAGGATAGGCTCTTAAAGGGAATTCCTTTAAGAGCTTCTGTTAGCCTAAATCAAGGCCTTTTGCTTTGTTTCGTCAGACCTCAATCCACACTGTTACTCCACAAGAACACCCGACTATTAGGGAAGTTTTGAGGGAGTCAGACTTGTTTTAAATTATTAAAATTCCTTAAATGATTTACCTTGTATTAAGTTTAAATGCCTGGTACATAATGTTTGATCCAAGATAGGTGCTCAATTAAATGATAATAAAGCAATTACTACTCTCATTAGACTAAAATAATTTTACAAGCCAAAGTAATAAGTCTGAATTTCTTAAAATATCCAAGCATAGAAAATACTACTAGTGTTTGGAGTAAATAAAAAAACACACCCTTACACCCTGAAAATGTATCAAATTTTTTTTTATAGACAAAGTGAAGGAGTGGGTGGAAATACTGTAAGTTAATTGGGTTTTCTACTAAGAATGATTTAAATGACATATGCTCTGCCAGATTTGATAGGAAATGGAATAGCTTATATTTTGGACATAAAAACATACTTTCCAAGATAATTAGGTCTCTTTCCTCAGCTTTCAAAGTGTACTAGGTTATCAATTTAGATAAAAGTAAAACTACTTGCAAAACTATCTTATGCAAAATCTTCACAAGAAGTTTAATTTTATGTGGAACCAATCAATTCTTAACCTGTGCTCCGAATGTATGGATATAAAATATAGTAATCTGAAGTTTATCTATTAGGATACCTCTAGAATAGAGAACTGAGTAATATTAATTAAGATGTTTCTGACTGAAATGACATTATTTTGAAAAGCAGATAATTTATGTTTAATCTTCAGCTTCTACATATATTAATTATATATAAAATACATATTACACTGTTTGTGTTCCATTTTCTAGTAAAGAATTAAAGTCATATTTTTAAGTGCTAAAAAATTTTAAGAGCCAAAAATGTACACAAGCTTTGTAAAAATACAGATAAGTCTTTTATCTAAATGCTGAGATCATTCCCTTAGTTTACTGCAGTTTATCAGTCACAATACACAATTAGTGACACTTTCTAACATTCTGAGAAGCCATGCACAATTAAACAGTTACATGACAAGTTCCAGACACAATGGCATTAATTTGTAAAAGTGAGCTCAAGACACGCTTACTAATACAAGAACACCTGCCTGGCTCTACTAAGAAGAAATGATGAAACTATAAATTATAGATTCACAGACTGCAGTTGCCTACAGAACCCTGAGCGCTTGGCTACCACTCTTGTCAAGGCCCTATTCTCAGTCAGCAGTCGCTCATTTAACTCTCTCAGAGTTTGAATTTGCTTTATTTGGTGCAGATTCTGCAGGAATCAGAACATAAAGAAATAGAAAATAAAAAATAAGAAAGTGGAAGAGTACAATGAAAATATAAGAATCATAGGCAGCAAATATAAGAAGAAAAAATTAAGAGTCTTAAGAGAATATTCCATGAAGTTTATATAAGTAAACAGTGCAGTTCTAAAATTCCTTAGCAAACAAAATATACAAACAAAATCCAAAAACATTTTCTCCAAAGCTATTCAATAATGTTCCAATAAGAAACCAATTAATTCAACAGAAAAACATTTAAATCTTAAAATTCTAATTCTATGGGCATAATATCCTTTGCATTAGTTCATTAATTTATAATATTATATAAGCCAGTGTAGTAAGAGGTAATCAATTAATTATATTATGCTTTTTTACCTGCAAAGAATGTACCTTCCAATATTCAAAACCAGTCTATTTTCACAGGTGATGCAGAGTTCAATAAGCTGTACCTCTGTCCACTACTCTAACGTCCTTCATTTTCAAAGAACATTTTTGCATGATCCCCATTCACCATCTTCTCCCCAGGGAACAGAATATTTGAAATGTAGAGAATAAATGATACATTCCAAATCTTAGTCAATATCATCTTATTTATTCTATACTTGAACATCAAAAGTGCCATAAAAACAGATTAACAAAAGAATTTGAGTTTTAAATACTTTTCTAGCTCACCTAAAACATGACTTTAGGAAGAAACAGAAGCACAAGACATAGATAACTCACAAAGTGCATGAGCAACTCTGGGAACGACGCATGAACACAATGTCTATGCTAGCACTGTGAAAGCTGAGTTTACACCGCAGCACTGTTTACTTACTTTCAGCTCTTCTTCCATTTCAGATATTCTTCTTTCTAGAGCTCTTCGTTCCTAGATGAATTTAAGGTATTAATGTTACTGATATAATTATTATACTCCTAAATTTTCTTCTAAATTGTGAAACAGTGACACTTTAGGATAAACAATCAAATCAGGAGCAGTGTAGAAAAAGATGTGATGCCAGTGATGTGTAAAGAGCTCTCCAAAATTTGAGAGAAATAAATATGAAGATCATTCCTTTATTACTTCCTATAAGCTCTTTCTTTAAAGCTTTGACCTTCTGGTAAAATGCCACATAACATGTTCAAACTGTTTTTAGTTTACATAAAACTAGGGATAGAGTAAACTGCTACTCAAGACTGAAGACTGCACAGAAAAGGAAAAAAAAAAAAAACTCACACAGAGATGCAATTACTCTACAGTGATAAGAAGCAGAAAAAGCAAGAAGCAAACGTGACTCAAGTATGTGTATTTTAAAATTTCAAAACGGTCTAAAAGATGGTTATCCCTCCAGCCACAATGTCTACTAGTCATCATTTGTCCAGTTGACTTTAGAGCTTTGTATTTAGTTTTATACTCTGTGTAGCATTAATGCAGTGAATCTAATAAAGAAGCAACTGTAGCATTTATTTTAAACCACTTCGTTTCAAAGAGTGACAGGCAAAGGCAACATACAGTATATTACTGCAGTGTGCACTTTTATCCTCCCTTAAATAGTAAGCATTCTAGGGTGTTATGCAAGAAGCAAGCAGCAGTAATTAATGTGCTTAAAACTTTGGTTAGGTCATACCGCCGAGAAGATACTGACTCTTGCCGGTCACCTTTCAGATACAAACCATTTAAATTTAGTTTAATCACATTGACACTATTTTCAAGACATTCTTTCCCAGATTAATAATCAATGCTGATACTTAGTAAAGCAGTACATTTACTGTAAATGTTAACATTTTTAGGGTATGTGATTTTAAAAAACAGATGGAATCCTATTCATAGGCTTATAAGTATCGTGTTTTTCTATTATATTAGCATGTTTAAACATTATTAGGAAGACAAAAATGTTATTTTTTATAAAAAGAACTTTCTCCTAGTTAACAGTACAGCCACAACTCATTCACAAAAACTACCGCACTTCTCAAAATACCAGGACATGTAATATTTGATCCTCATAACTTTGTGTAATATCAGCAATAGAAAATTTCTTCCAGCTGCAGGGAACACCCTCATCAGCCTTAATTTTATTATGTGTCTTCAAGATTTTAACTAATTAGTGGTAACGCAAGACAAGAACACTATACTGAATTGTCAAACTGCCAACTGTAAAGTTGCAGGCAATTTCTTATATCTGAGAAACTGGTTACCATTTAAAAATATGGTTAAGAGAAAAAAATGCATATAAAGTGCTTAACTCAGTGCCTGCCTGGTATGCAAGACAGTGCTAAATGAAAGTTAGCAGTTATTATCAGTACTATGACTACCAATGTCTGTTAAACTTCGTAGACTGACTGCTTTGTAATTTATCTGCATTTGACAGGCAGAAAAAGAAGAAGGTCAGGTGGGAACGTCAGAATATGAACATGGGTATATTATTTAAGTGCATAAGCCTAGATGAAAAATATCACTTATCTCTGCATGATAGGGAGATCTTACTTCCATCTTTTGCTAAAATTTTTGTAATAAACACATTTCACAAAAAAATTAGACATTCTTTAAAAATGTGACTATCTCAGAAACAAATAATATTTTAAGTATATGGTAATCCACGCTTTTCACCTCAACTATTATGTATGGATAAAGAAGAACTGAAAACATTTCTTTACTATTTCTACATATCTTGGATATAAAATTCCATAAGTTATACTGTGATGTTAATTACATTACATTTAATATAATCAATGCTAAAATTTAGCAATTACAAGTTAGATCAATAGGTTTTTAAAAAGCCTAGAACAATGATTTCTAAAGCCTGATGAAATCATAATAAAACTAGTAGTTATTACACATTACAATTTAGTAAATGACATGGATAACTTTTTGTCTATTATTCTGCATTTATATCACTTCTCTCCTTTTTAGGGGGATTAAAAAGGTAAGTTGGCTATTTTTGAAATGGAATGGAAGAAAATATACCAAGTACTCTTGACTCTCTTTGATCTAGATCACAGCTCCACAGTATGTAATTTCTTCTGTGGCTGAAACCTTGAAAATCTAGCCAAACTGAACCTGGGCCCTGTCTCTTATACACATCTAGATGTGTATAAGAGACAGACACATTACAATTTAGTAAATGACATGGATAACTTTTTGTCTATTATTCTGCATTTATATCACTTCTCTCCTTTTTAGGGGGATTAAAAAGGTAAGTTGGCTATTTTTGAAATGGAATGGAAGAAAATATACCAAGTACTCTTGACTCTCTTTGATCTAGATCACAGCTCCACAGTATGTAATTTCTTCTGTGGCTGAAACCTTGAAAATCTAGCCACTGCTCAGTAGTGTTACAGGTACTCTTTAAGCATTTTTCCATTTACTTTTGATCATTTATATACATCTTCAACTGTTCAGACTAAACTTGTGGAGTTATTCCTATGCCCACTGCCAGATCCCTGAGCAATAATAGTAATAATAAAGGGAGAAAAATACAAGTGAATATATCATAGCCAGACAAGAAATTGTAGAAAGACATAAAATGGTAAAAGGATTTTCTTATACTAATTTTTTGATTTAAAAGAGCCTACTTAAGTTAATTATCTAAACTCAAAGTTAAATATTAAATAACTTTAAAAAGAATTCAAAACTTTGGTCTCCATACCTTTAAAAAACTAAAACTACCGTCCATAAAAACAAAACTAAAGAAAACCTATTATTGCTTACAAAAAATAAAGGGGGAAAATGATTCATTAAGATCAACACTTACCCTTTTTTCCATTTCTAATAGTGACCTATCAGCGAATCTTTCTTGTCTCTGTAAGGAGGTAAGAAACATAAAGAGATGTAAGTGCAATGAAGATGGGGAAGGGGAGAGGATCCTAGTCACTGTGTCTGTGTGTGTGTGCGCGGGCGTCTGACTCCTTATGCCCCATGGACTGTAGCCTGCCATGCTCCTCTGCTCTTGTAATGCTATTCAGGAGGAGTAATAATACAGTGTGAGTAAAGGAAAGAGAAAACAGAATTTGTACTGAAATTAAAACAAATATTTATTAGAGGAATGCTTAGACATCCTCTATGTATCATTTTGCCTCAAGTCTTTACAGTTAAGCCAGGAGCAAGGATGGGTGACTACTGGGCACAAAGCCAAAAACACCCCAGTCTTCCCTCCCATGCGCAAGCTCTCTGTCTACACAGTGAAGAGAGGCTAACCCGCACGCTCAGATTCCAGGACCCTGACTGAAATGTAGATTGGACCAGACTGTGTGCCTCTGTACCCATGCAGTCTGACCTGTAAACTGGCCTCTTCCCCTCTCATGGCTCGCTTAGTCTTGCTAGCTTTTTCTCTAAAGTTTTCTTTTCTAATCATCCATGTTCCAAAATTGGTAAGAAGGATCATATCTCTTATAAGAAATCCCAGCTACATAGCTTTTCTTTTCCTGGCAAGCTCAGGTCTCATTTTTCTGTTTTCTGCTTCCTGTACTATACAGTCAACTACAGAGATATCGAGATGAAAAGGACCTTTGGGGCTTTAAGCCACATGTTGCACTCAAAACCAGGGAGCTGTGCATGTGGGTATTGAGCACAGGGACAATAAAAAAGCAAGTGTTTAGTTTTTATTTACAATGACCTCTGTTCATACATTTCCCTTGGGATTCCTGTTCAATTTACTGAAAATGAATTCATCAAAAGGTTCATCCCCCAGAAGCCAATGTATTGAATAACCAATTTTAAAAATTTACCAAGAACAGTTTTCGCTAACTACTAAACAAGAATGCTTTTTTATGGTCATTAACCACAAAATATCCTTTAAAAAAACTATATATATATACACACACACAAACAGTTCATCATGATTAAGCACAACTTCATTAATTTGGCAATTCAAAAACATTTCTTAATTTTCTCTTCTGTCAGTCCTTTCAACATTCACATTTTTGTACCATCAGAGTTTGTAAAGCAGTTACTCTTTGATCCTTCTTGCAAAATTTCTTTTTTATAGTTATAGTATATACATTAAGATCTAATCATGGCCATCTCCCCTTCATGGATCACAGCCTTCATGGTGAAGGGGCTTGTGTAACTCAACGAAGCTATGAACCATGCTGCGCAGTGCCATTCAAGATGGACGGGTCATAGTGAAGAGTTCTAACAAAACATGGTCCACTGGAGAAGGGAATGGCAAACCACACCAATATTCTTGCCATGAGAATCTCATGAACAGTATGAAAAGACAAAAAAGAAATGACACTGGAAGATAAGCCTCCATAGGTTGGAAGAATGATTCCCAGGTGGCTCAGTGTTAAAGAATCCACTTGTCAGTGCAGGAGACGCTGGAGACATGGGTTTGATCCCTGGGTTGGGAAGATCTCCTGGAGAAGGAAACGGAAACCCACTCTGATATTCTTGCCTGGAGAATCACACGAACAGAGGAGCCTGGTGGGCTACAATCTGTGGGGTCGCAAAGAGCTGGACACGACTGAGCACTTACGTATGCACACAGGTTGGAAGATGTCCAATATGCTACTAGGGAAGAGCAGAGGGCAATTACTAATAGTTTAACTGACTATCTGAAAGCCTTTGACTGTGTGGATCACAAGCAGCTGTGGAAAATTCATTAAAAAAATGGGAATACCAGACTATCTTATCTGTCTCCCGAGAAACCGGAGAAGCCAGTCAAGCAACAGTTAGAACCAGACATCGAACAATGGACTGGCTGTAAATTGGGAATTTAAATTGTCACTTTGCTTATTTAACTTATATGCAGAGTACATCAAGCAAAATGCTGTGCTGGGTAAGTAACAAGCTGGAATTAAGACTGCCAGAAGAAATATCAACAATGTTAGATATGCAGATGATAGTACTCTAATTGCAGAAAGTGAAGAGGAACTAAAGAGCCCCTTGATGAGGGTGAAAGAAAAGAATGAAAAAACAGCTTAAAACTCAACATTCAAAAAACTAAGACCATGGCATTTGGTCTCATCACTTCATGGCAAATAGATGAGGAAAGTTGGGACAGTCACAGATTTTATTTTCTTGGGCTCCAACATCACTGAGGTTGGTGATTACAGCCATGAAATCAAAAGACATTTGCTCCTTGGAAGGAAAGCTATGACAAATCTACACAGCGTATTAAAAAGCAGAGACATCACTTTGCCCACAGAGTCCATATAGTCAAAGCTACGGTTTTTATAGTACTCACGTATGGATGTTAGAGTTGGACCAGAAAAAAGGCTAAGTGCCAAAGAATTAATGCTTTTGTACTTGGTGTTCCTCAGAGTCCCCTGGACAGCAAGGAGATCAAACCAATCAATCATAAAGAAAACCAACCCTGAATAATCACCGGAAGGACTGATGTTGAAGCTAAAGCTCCAACACTTTGGGCACCTGACCCCAAGAGCCAACTCACTGGTGAAGATACACATACAAGAAAGACTGAAGGCAAAGGAAGAGGGCAGCACAGGATGAGATAGTTAGATAGCATCACTGACTCAATGGACATCAATCTGAGCAAACACTGGGAGATAGTGAAGGACAGGGGAGCCTGGCGTGCTGCAGTCCATGGGGTCTAAAGGTCATGACTTAACGACTGAACAACAAAAACAATCACGGCGATCCAACCTGTTGTTTTAGTTATTTTTATATATTTTAAATTTTAACTAAATAGACTTTTGGCTGCACCATGCAGCATGTGGTATGTTAGCTCTTTGACCAGGGATTGAACCTGTGTCCACTGCAGTGGAAGAGCACAGTCCTAACCATTGGATTGACCGAGAAGTCCTATGATTTTTAGCGGGGTAGGGACCAACACTGCCCAGCTTATGGGATCTTAAGTTCCTCAACCAGGGATCGAATGCAGGCCCTTGGTAATACAAGTGCAGAGCTCTAACCGCTGGACCTCCAGGGAATTCTTAGTCTGTTGTTTAAATGTTTTTTTTTGTGCTTATTCTTTCTGGAAAAAGAAAAGTTAGGTATTCCAGTTGCTTATTATTAAAAATCAAATTGAGAATTATAAATAAGATGAGACTGTTTCTGCCAATTCTGATATGCTTATGATGTCTTTAAATTTATATTTTAATTGCTAGAAAAACAAAACAAAGGCTAAATATGCCACTTAAACAAGTGCAAGTGAATAGTAAAATGCTAAAAAGATTGAAAAATGTTAAAAAGACATTGAACAACAACTGAAAGAAATAAAAAATTGTTGGAACAGTGTCAAATACATATAAATTAATAAAATTTTAAATGGAAAATTAGCATTTTATTTTTTCATATAGGGACAGTTCAGCAATCTTATGATTCATGTGCTAATTTTTTAGGTTAAAAAAAAAAAAACTTTAGCAGGATTCAATGATTCTACAGTCTTGGCAGTCACCCTGCTTATTTAACTGATATGCAGAGTACATCATGAGAAACGCTGGACTGGAAGAAACACAAGCTGGAGTCAAGATTGCCGGGAGAAATATCAATAACCTCAGATATGCAGATAACACCACCCTTATGGCAGAATGTGAAGAGGAACTAAAAAGCCTCTTGATGAAAGTAAAAGAGGACAGTGAAAAAGTTGGCTTAAAGCTCAACTTTCAGAAAACTAAGATCATGGCATCCGGTTCCATCACTCCATGGGAAATAGATGGGGAAACAGTGGAAACAGTGTCACACTTTATTTTTTTGGGCTCCAAAATCACTGCAGATGGTGACTGCAGCCATGAAATTAAAAGACGCTTACTCCTTGGAAGAAAAGTTATGACCAACCTAGAGAGTATATTAAAAAGCAGAGACATTACTTTGTCAACTAAGGTCCGTCTAGTCAAGGCTATGGTTTTTCCTGTGGTCATGTACGGATGTGAGAGTTGGACTGTGAAGAAGGCTGAGCGCTGAAGAATTGATGCGTTTTAACTGTGGTGTTGGAGAAGACTCTTGAGAGTCCCTTGGACTGCAAGGAGATCCAACCAGTCCATTCTGAAGGAGATCAGCCCTGGGATTTCTTTGGAAGGAATGATGCTGAAGCTGAAACTCCAGGACTTT
>SJYT01012717.1:86192-107611 GCA_006410635.1 Cephalophus harveyi
TTTTAACTGTGGTGTTGGAGAAGACTCTTGAGAGTCCCTTGGACTGCAAGGAGATCCAACCAGTCCATTCTGAAGGAGATCAGCCCTGGGATTTCTTTGGAAGGAATGATGCTGAAGCTGAAACTCCAGGACTTTGGCCACCTCATGCGAAGAGTTGACTCATTGGAAAAGACTCTGATGCTGGGAGGGATTGGGGGCAGGAGGAGAAGGGGACGACAGAGGATGAGATGGCTGGATGGCATCACGGACTTGATGAACGTGAGTCTGAGTGAACTCCGGGAGTTGGTGATGGACAGGGAGGCTTGGCGTGCTGCGATTCATGGGGTCTCAAAGAGTCGGACATGACTGAGCGATTGAACTGAACTGAACTGAACTGGTAGAAAACTATGAAAGAGACCATCTTTTTTTGGTCATGTGTGCAGCTTATAGGATCTTAGCTTCCCGACCAGTGACTGAACCTGGGCCCATAGCAGTGAAAGTGTGGAGGCTCAACCACTGGACCACTAGGGAATTTCCAATTCTGTTTTTTCCTAGCTTACTAAACATATCAGCCAATGACTGTTGAATTTTATTAAAAAAAAAAAAAAAAAAAAATTTTTTTGTCCACCATCTACTATGTCAAGATTAACTCTTAGTGAGATGACTGTTTTCCTTGGAAAAATTCCATGCAACTATCAAAACTTCCACTACTATATATATTCATAAATAGTTATCAAAGAAATGCTTAAAAAAATACACAGATTCACAGTAGACTTAAATACTCAAGGTAAATAACTCAATAAAGTTGAACAAAAAGTTTAACATTCTGTCACTTTTATTTTTACACGTACCCCTAAATTTTTGAAATGACATTTACACAAGTTCCAACTAAGATATTAATTTTGAATATTTACTTGATATCTCATACTCTAATTCAGTGACTTATTTTTCTGACCACAGTCAATGGGAACAGAAATTGGTACTTGACCCAAAGGCAGCTTGCAACAGTTGTCCAGTGTCCTGTGAAATGGACACAAACAGAACTATGGGCACTAACAAAACTGCTTCATGTTGATGATAACTGGCTAATTCTATCAGTTCTCCTCTTTTGTAGAGTTTGAATGAGAAACTTATAGGAAGAATCAGGTGACAACAGAGTAGGCAGAAAAGCAGAGAAACATACAGAGAAGGCAGTAAGCAGGGTCACCATAATGACAGAATACTACAGTACGGAACAATGGGTATTTTTATTTAGAAAGTATTATGACCAAATGTCTAGAACTAAAGCTATTTTCATGGAACTAGTTATGATATTTTGTAGCGGCTCACTAAGCTATTAATGCAACCTAGAATGATGACATTCCAGTTTACCATGAGACTTAAGTATAAGCCAGCAAGTTTAAACTTGTATGACATTCCAAGTTTCTATGACACCTCACTAGGAAATGTGCTCTTGTTCTGCAGTACTTCTCTGTGTATCTTCACAGTAAACCTTCATTACCTGAGTCTTTAGTCAAAGAAAGGAATGTCTCATTTATAGAGCTGAAGATGCCATTCTAGATGAGTGCTTTTAAACTAGATTCTAAGTTTACTGTAGAAATGTGTTTTATGCTAGAAAGTCTTATGTTTAACATTAAACAAGTTTACTTCTTTAAAATTTACAGGACTCCTTAGAGCCTTTAACATATAAATCAGCTCTGCTAAATCTCCAAGGTACTGAATATACAGTATTTCTCAGTTACACGGGTCACAAAGCTCTTTTCTTTTTTTGTTTTGAAGTGGAGCAGGAGAAGGAAGAGGAGGAAGAAGAGGAGACAGCACTTATTACTATTTCCCAGAACTAGCGCTTTATGGAAAAACAGCTTGGGAAACAATTCTTAGATCGTACACATCCTAGACTGTATATACAACGCTAGGATGTGTATGATCTAAGGCCTAGTTCTGCTTGACTATCCAAGTTTTCACTTCTAAAATTATCTCTGCCAGGTTGTTATCTTATTTCAGAATTATTATTAAATCAGTTTTTTTTAACTAAACAGTAAACATTCTTAATGAATAAAAATCATTATAAAAATTTTTTATGGCTTTAAGAAGACTCTAATTATTGCTGTTATTTGCTAAGTTGTGTCTGACTGTTTTTGTGATCCCATGGACTGCAGCCTGCCAGGGCTCCCCTGCCCACAGATTTCCCAGGCAAGAATACTGTAGTGGGTTGCCATTTTCTTCTCCAGGGGATCTTCCTGACCCAGGGATTGAACCTGCTTCTCCTGCACTGATAGGTGGATTCTTTACCACTGAGCCACCTGGGAAGCCCAAGATTCTGTATAGATACCTTTATTGCTTTCCTACATCTGGTATGCTGGAAATAAGCATTTAAAATCCTTCATGTACTACAACATAGATATTAAAAGGCTTAAAAATACTTCAACGTTCCACCATAAAGCTATACTTCTATATTAGAAAAAAAAAAAAAAAGTTACCAGTAAGCTGTATTATCTTGATTCCTTATTAATAAATAAGCTATTATCAATAACCAAACTTACATCCAGAACACAAGAGAAAACTACAATGCAACTTTTAGACAGAATAAATGACAACCATTACCTTTAGAGTAACAAAGAGAAAAAATGTACAAACCTGGGTGGCTTTTTCCAATTGTAATTTAAGATCTGTTAGTTCCATATTTGTATCATGTAGCTGTGCTTTCAGCTTTTCATTTTCAGCTAGAATTTGTTCATAAAGCTATACAAATTAGGGGAGAAGAACAAATTACTTTTCTGCTTTCTTACTATTGTAAGATTTCCCAGTGATCACTTTGCAATATTAAAGCAGGAAGATTGATGTAACATATGAACCAGTAAATAAATACGTTAAATATATTATATTTAAATGCTTTGTGGTCTCAAGGCAGAAACTTTTGGTCATGCAGGCGTATTTGTCCCACATAAATTCTTCAAAAACTAGTTCCAGTATTTAAAACTTATGACTAAACTGAAAACCATGACTTTTCAGTTTCCATTAAAAAAACTCAGTTATCTGATAAAGAGGGACCACCTATCTATGCAGCGACCACAGCTGAGGTCATAAAGAGCCGCTGTTATCTTTATTTGGGGTCTGTGAGCTTTTCTGCCCATCATTCCCTCTTTAATTTCTGACACTGAGATGGAGCATCAGTGGCATTTATCATTATACCTGTATTATTTTTACTAAAGTTAAAAGGAAGGTGAACGATTTCTTGAATATTTTCTTAACACTTGAATCTACTACTTATTTTTCCCTCATCTCTAATATTATAACCACAGATGGCTACATTTATCTCTTACCTAGACATTTCCATTATTAGAATTGCTGTCCTGACCTCCTTCTAATCTTCTTTATAGAAAGCAGCAAGAGTTAAAATTTCAAAACAACAATCTCTACCAGCCATATCAAAAATTTAATTACTTCAATACATCATGTACCTTCCCACCATCATGCTGGTCTATGTACTTGTGATTCCATCTGAAACATTTTTTCTCCCATTTTGCCAGTTGACTACTAATTGTCTTTCTGTTCTTGGCTGAAGTTTTACTTCTTTTGTTAAAAATTAATTAAAAAAAAAATTGAAGGATAGTTTCTTACAGAATTGTGTTAGTTTCTATCAAATATCAACATGAATCAGCCATAGTTATAAATGTCCCCTCCCTCCTGAATTTCCCTCCCACATCCCTCCCCGTCATACCCCTCTAGGTTGTCACAGAGCCCTGATTTGAGCTTTCTGAGCCACACAGCAAATTCCCGTTGGCTGCCTATTTTACATATGGTAACGTAAGCTTCCATGTTTCTCTCTCCATGCGTCCCACCCTCTCCTTCCTCCCCCCCCCCCCCCCCCCCCCCCACCACATCCCTCCCCGTCATACCCCTCTAGGTTGTCACAGAGCCCTGATTTGAGCTTTCTGAGCCACACAGCAAATTCCCGTTGGCTGCCTATTTTACATATGGTAACGTAAGCTTCCATGTTTCTCTCTCCATGCGTCCCACCCTCTCCTTCCTCCCCACCGCCCGCCCCCCGCCGAGTCCAGAAGTCTGTTCTCTATGTCTGTGTCTCCATTGCTGCCCTGCAAATAATTTCATCAGTGCCATCTTTCTAGACCCCAAATATATAAATGCTTAATATGAAATAACTGTTTTTCTCTTTCTGACTTATTTCCCTCTGTATAATCGGCTCTGGGTTCATCCACCTCATTAAAACGGACTCAAATGCATTCCCTTTCATGGCTGAGTAATATTCCATTATATGTATGTACCACACGAAATCTACCCTCAGACCGTGTCACTTCTCTGCTATATACTTTTATAACATTGTGTCTTTACTTTAGGATTATGGTTTCAAATTTAGAAATTATCCACTGATTTGTATGATTATATGATAAGTGTGTCTGCCTACTCTATGAAAGGTACTCATCAGAGCAGGGACAGTATCTCCATCTCCACTGGCCACAAGTAGAACTTCACTACTGAGTACACATCAGTGTTCAGTTCTTTACTGCATGAATGACTGAATCTTATTCCTAACATAAACTGACCCCTATCTTCCTTCTATTGTTTTTACTTTCTTAATGGGCAATTAAGATAGCTGCCAAGTATCCTGGACAGGTACAATTACTACAAACCTTCCTTTTCCTCCAACAAACTTCATTAGGTTTATTCAAAGTTTGTAATATGAAGAATCTTGATCTTAAGAATTCTAGATTGCTTTGTTTCCAGGACTTATTTCTTAATTAGTTTCATCCTGAATAGCACTTGAACTATCCTAAGTTTTCAGTTACCTAGGAAATACTATATTCTCCTGGGAAAAGCCATATTCTTTGTTTGGCTGCTTCCTGTTAACAAATAAAGAAAAGATAGCTAGCTTGCTCTCTCTCTCACACACACATGCACCCTACCCCCTCTACTCCAAATCTACTCAATGTCCCCTTTCAGCTCAACCACAGTACCACAGTACTGGCCTGAGAAACTTCAATGCGCAGGTAGTCCTGGTTACTTTCCCCTTTCCTTTAAAAAGGCAAACAAATAGATATTTATATCCTACTTACCATTAATTGCCAAAAACTGAAAAATTAAAGTCATTTAATAAAGTGATTTAATTATGAGTTTCCAGGAGTAATATCCAAACATAAAAATCTCAACAAAGAGATTATTTTTAATTAAACATAACTGAATAAACCCAAGTACCTTTTTAAAGTCAGTTGAATCATCCTTTTCTAGCCTGCTACTGTAAGGTTTTCTTTCTTCTGAGTAACTGTATGATCCAGAGCGACCCAGCAAGGAATCATACCGATCACTAGCTGATGTAGAACTGATTTCATATCTTCAAAAGATGAGTATGAGTCAAAATCTTAATTATAGGCTTTCACAACTTACATTAACATGCATCCTAGTATTTTAACTAGATATTCCAAAATAGTAGATAATATTCTCCTTTACAGTTATCTAATCAACTTTCATGATATGTAACAAATAAATGGGAAGTTATTTTTAATACTAACTTCCATTGTTTTGAGAAGGAGGTTCAAAAATCTCTATATCTGAAAGTTAAAACTGGTTTTACATCATGATAAATTATTTTAACAATTGTAAATCATGTATTTTTTTTCACATTTTAACATCTCTGAAATCAGAACAGGGCTTACAACTGATGTGTATTACAGTTTAATTGGTAGTTCTCTTCCTTTAAGTGGCATATGAATGTATTTTAAAATTAGTAACACTGTAGATGATGAACTAACTAGAGTCTTTCCAGAGTAATAAACAGATAGTACTATACCATTTTATATAGGGGATTTGCACATCTGTGGGTTTTGAAATCCACAGAGTTGGGTGGATGGGGTAAATTCCTGGAACCAAATCCTCAGAGATACTGAGAGATAACAGAAATAAGTTTGTCCTAAAGAAGAACATATCTCTTTTGAAGATGAGGATCTTATTATTATCTGGTTCTGGATTTGTTTTCTTTCTGATAAATGCTAATGCCTCCGCATTTCAATTCAAAAGAATCATCAGAATATAAAAATTTGTCCTGGGTTTTACAAGGCTTTGGTTAACAATTATTGCTAAGAGAAGAGGAATAGAAATTAGATTCAAGTATTAATATACTGGTGGAGGTTCTCTCAAAAACTGAACAATTTGAGCTAGATGACACTTTTAAAAAGTGTCTTCATTGGCTTTTTCTTTTTTAACTTGAAGCAGGGATTAAGGGAGAAGAATCTGAGTCCCTGATGAAATAAATTTCTGGTGGATTTCATTGGCTTCTAATGTGAATAATGAGATGGTCAATGTTGAAGTAACTTAGGAAGCTTAAAAAAACTATCACTGTTGCAAAGATTTGAGAAAAAAATCTTTCCTAGCAACTTACTATGACAATTGAACTAGAAGTAAAGCCACTGATGAAGAAAGTTATTAACACTTATCAGGTCATCTAAATATCTATAGATTTTTTATTACTAAAATAATTCTATCAACTTAAAAAATGTATCAATATCTAACAACATATTTTTAGAAAGGATAAAATGAGAAAAAGATCAATTAAAAAAAAAAGTAAAACGTACCTAGAAATGGAATCCGTCTAAAAAGAGAAAAACATAAGGGTAACTAAATTTTTATGCTTTCATTTAATTAACTCACTGATTAATCAAGAAAATTTAACTTCAATACTATTTTCACACTAATAAACTAATACATATTTAATCTATGCACTTTAACATCAATATGATTGTTTTACAAAGAAATTCTAGAACAGAGTCACTGTAAATTTCTACTTGTCCAATACTATACAATTACATTTCCCAATTTAAAGTCATATTTTGTGAATTTCTACAAATGACACTATAATTAGGAGGGGAAAAAAAGAAAGACTAAGACACATACCCATTACTTACAATTCACTTAGCAGGAGAAAGTAACATATTTACATTACAAAATGCACGTTTATTATGTGACATCTCAAAGAAACTATCTTTCCCATTTTTCTGTTTTTGAGGTAATAACAAGACAGACCAACAAATGAATACTGAAGTATTTAATGTACGACAGTATATACATATTTTGTTTACAATTCATTTTCTGGAAATCCAGCTATACATTCCTCCAAACTTTAGCAATGAGGGTATAAGAAATTATGATTAATTTTCTCAAAGAAGTGGTATGCTATACGGACGTTCCAAAACTCTTCTTAATGTAAATGGTGAAACAATTAATAGGATAAAATAGTCTCATTGGAGTCAAAGACTTTTTTGGGGATTAGCATCTTTAGCTCTTTCTGTTGAAACACTGAATCTATAATTTTCTATTAAGTAACTATTCAGAAATGGCTTGTTTAATTTCTGAATTTTAGATATTTGAATTTTCCCATTATATTTACCTTTAAATGTGCTGTGAAATCACTGGATTCCTTTGGAACTGTTTGAGCCTCATTCAGATTAAAAATGTCTTACAAAAGAATATTTAAGTTTCCTTTGCAAAACCAATTTCGTACTTGCTGCCCATGTTTTATGTAATGCTTTACTTGTATAATAATTAATAATTTTGAAGTTAAATTTCAATTTTCACAATATAATTCAAATCCATAAACTGCTGAAAGAATAGATTTTGAAAGTTCCTATCACAAGAAAATAATTGTATCTATGTGTATATGTGTGGTAATTGATGTTTACTGTACTAAACATTTCACTATACACAAATATTGAATAATAACATGCACAATAGTTTATATATCAATTATATCTCAAATAAAGAAAGCAGAAGCAAACAAAAAGATACTATTTATTCAAATTCTGGAAAATATCCACATGTGAAATAAAATGTATATATATCAAACGAAAACATCACATCTCCCCTCAGTTTGAACTCTGGTTCACTGGTTTAACTTAATTTTAAGAATGAAAAATTCCAGTAGTCACAGAAATCACTCACATTCTGCTTCTTTGTCTTTAAAAGTCACGGTGCTATTACTGATTACGTTACATGTCTATCTGTTTTTGGCCATGCTGTGTGGCATGAAGGATCTGAGCTCCCCTGGCAGGGCTGGAACCCATGCCTCCTGCAGTGGCAGTCTGGAGTCCTAACCACTAGACTGCCAGGGAATTCCTGGTTATATTTTATTTTTTAAAAATTTTAGTTAAAAGCACATAAAACAAAAAACTATCCAAGTCACTTTTAAGAGTATAATTCAGTAACGCTAACTATATTCACACTGCTGTGTAACAGCTCTCTACAACTTTTTTCATCTTGCAAAACTGTAATTTTATACCCGCGAAACAAATCTCTGAAACTCCCATACTTTGGCCACCTCATGTGAAGAGTTGACTCACTGGAAAAGACCCTGATGATGGGAGGGACTGGGGGCAGGAGGAAAAGGGGACGACAGAGGATGAGATGGCTGGATGGCATCACCGACTCGATGGACTCGAGTTTGAGTGAACTCCGGGAGATGGTGATGGACAGGGAGGCCTGGCGTGCTGCAATTCATGGGGTCACAAAGAGTCGGACACGACACAACCGAGCGACTGGACTGAACTGAACTGAAATGAAACAAATCTCTATACCCTCCTACCCCCAGCTCCTGGCAATCACAATTCTACTCTGTTACACATGAGTTTGAATACTTTGGTGAGAGCACAAGCTTGTCAGTTGTGTTGGACTCTTTTTGACCCCATCGGCTATAGCCCACCAGACTCTTCTGTACATGGAATTCTCCAGGCAGGAATGCTGGAGTGGGCTGCCATTCCCCTTTCCAGGGGATCTTCCCTACCCTGGGAGATCGAACCTGGGTCTCCAGCATTGCAGGCAGATTCTTTACTGTCCGAGCCCACAGGGAAGCCCGTGGAATCATACAGAAGGTGCTTTTTGGTGACCTGTTTCTTTCACTTAGCATAATGTCCTTGTGACTCCCTGTGTTTTAAAATTGTTTTTCTGAGGTAAAAATATCCTTTAAGTTTTTCTGATTACAATACCATAAGATCATTTACCATACTATAACAAAGTTCCTCTATAATTCCCCATCTCTCAAATGCCCTAGATAACTACTGTTAATCTTTTCTGTATACATATTTATGTGAACATATAAATATCTATCCATAAAATACATTTTATTTAATCTATTCCCAACTAATAGACATTTTGAAAGTTTAATATTTTGCTTCAAAAGCCATGCTGCTATTAACACTTTAGACTTATTTTTGCACACATAAGACACTTCACTGGAAATAAATTTCCTGAAGTGGAATTGAAAAGCAAAGAGGCATGAACTTTTTCTGAAGGCTTCAGATTTGTGTTGCTCAACTGATCTTTCAAGAAAATGAATTTATTATAGCCCCAAAGTGTTATATGAAAATGCCTATTTCAAAAGTAATCATGCCAAACCTGAGCATTATTAACCTTTGTCAATTTCACTTTGGTATTAAATATTATGTCTTTGGTTATTAGTGAGAGTAAATGTATTTTAAGCTTATTGGCCATTTATATTTCTTCTTTTGTTATGTTTATAAATTTCATGGTTTCTGCTTCCAATTTTAACTGTGTCTTTTAAATAGTACAAATATTGATCTTTTAAATGCTATAAAAGAGGGCTACACTATTTAAAGTGACCAAATGTGTCTCAATTTTAATAAGGATGTCTTTTTTGCAATTTTCTAACTTTTCCTGTTTAAACAATCAAATCTGTTAATACTTTCTTCATAGTTTCTTGCCATGCTTTCTTATTTAAATTTTTGATTTATTACTAATGTTCTTCACATAGTAGAAGTTTTACCATCCTATAGTTTAATGAAAGCAAATCATAAAAGCCTAAGCAACAGAAGCCCCATTTATGGAATACTGAACCACACTATAATAAAGTAATTCAAGTTTTCTGGATCAAATTTTATCTTAATTTTTAAAAAATTTATATCCTGAAGTAGTTTCAAAGGCAATTCAAAAAATTTAACAACTTTCTGGTTAACTTAAAATTTACTTTTCTTTGAAGCAAAAAAGTATATGCTACGTAGTCATTTTTCAATTTGGTGAACCTGGATTCTATAAACTGAGTAAAAGTTTTGTTATAAAATACTTCTGAGGTAGTGATAACACTATTTCAAAAATGCACAGAATTGGGTTGATCATACTTTTTCACAGAAAAACATGGGCTGACACTACAAATTTTCATAAGAGAGCAACTCTATTTGGTGGAAACACTTTTCTAGTCTATTGTAGAAGACACTATAAGCTTCTTTCTTAACCTCCATTCTCCCTTTCTCTCATGGTTCAGCAGTCACTAAGTTTAGGTGAGGTGGTATGCAGTCCATATTCACAGCAAAACAGCTGAACTACCTCAGTGGTGGACCTTGTCTGGCCTAAACTAATGATTATAATTCCAGTCCTATGTTGTAAAGCAGCCTGAGGATGAAGCTGACATAGAGGGTTGTGTAATATAATTGACATACAGTAAATTATCTTTGTTTAATCCAGTTCAAGCTGGGTTTTGTGTTGCTTGGAACTGAAAAAAATGCTAGCACAAAGCAAGATCTAAATAATGCTCTATTTAAAATGAACAAAAGCTATTTAAATTGTTTGGAACTAAGAAATTTTTTTCATAAAAACAATATTCTACTCAATATATGTCATATATAATTTTAACAGTAAAACTTAAATATAACATATATCAATATGCTTCAAAACCAGAAACTTGGAAGCTAGAACATCTTTCCCCTCCTACCCCAGCCTGGTGGGACCAGAGATCTGTGTGATAAGGTGGTGAGAGGTGTCAGCTGGAGATGGTTTACTAATTCCCTCGCTCTTGCTTATCTGTCCACTGTTTCTCCTTGAAAGATGAGAATTCATAGGGTATCACTGGGCAAGGAAGATGATGGACAAGTTTACAGAAAATAATAAATAAGAGACATAGGTGAATGGGGAAGTGCTGACAACTGACAGGCAAAGGGTTTGAAAATTACAAAACTTGGCCTGCAAANCTCCTTGAAAGATGAGAATTCATAGGGTATCACTGGGCAAGGAAGATGATGGACAAGTTTACAGAAAATAATAAATAAGAGACATAGGTGAATGGGGAAGTGCTGACAACTGACAGGCAAAGGGTTTGAAAATTACAAAACTTGGCCTGCAAAAAAATTCACCCTTGGAAGTAATTGATTCTTCAACTTGTCTGGCTACCTAAAGATAAAATGAAGGTACCTTTTGGGTCAAAATACACAAACTTGGCCCTAAGAGTAATGTCCACAGTCACCTAGTACAGGGAACCAACTTCTGGTCACTTCACATTATTGTTGATCCCAACAACTAAAAGTAATCTCAACAGCTTTATGTAGGAATGTCAAAATAAAGAAAATATGACCAGAATGCCGTTTCAGGCTGGACACTTGAATTCAAAACATTAAGACTAACTCATATTGTACAATCTACTCCTATGTAAACAAAGTTCTTCCATGTATGTCAGCTTTGTGCAGAGGCAAACAACAGAGAACAGAAGGGGAAAAAACTAGTGGGAAGAAACTTTGGTCATTTGATAGCTATGCAATCATGTCAATCAAACTTGCTTTAATTTTTTAAATCAGTACTGGGGTTGGAGGGCAGGGAGCCTTTTCCTGAACATTAATGGAAAGATTAGCAGTGATAATGAATGTAAAAGTCGTTTAGAGACATGAAATTTCTAAACAAACGTAAAGAAAGTTAAAATGACCTATTGTCTTCTCCAGAATATAAATAACCCTGCCGTTTACAAAACTAAAATCTGGGTCTGGTAAGGTATGCACTACTTCTGGATAGCCTTTAGATACTTTTCTTTGGTCAAAGGTGTAACAGGTAGCCCTTGCTTAAAGGCAAAAAGTGAAAATAGCACTCAGCGTGTTTGGCAGCAAGCCATTACAGAGGCAGAACACACTAAGGAGTGAGGGGGCACCTCCAAGCTCCTTCCCGGGAACTACGCTCAGGTCAAGCTGCCACAGCTTTTGACTCGATTTACCTCATGCAACCGTTAGCAAGATGTGTCGTAAGGTAATTCCCCCTTTGCCTTATGTGGCTTACAAAAGATTACTGAACATTCTACTTTTGGATAGCAGTGGAAACCTCTTTTCTCGTTTTTTTCTCTTCAACTTTGAAGGCTAACATACATACAATGAACTAGACCCACTTAGAGTATACAGTTTGATGAGTTTTGACGGTTGTGTAAAACCCCCAAAGCCCTCTACGATCAGGATCTAGAGCATTCCCAATGTCTCTGAAATACTCTTTGTGCCCCTTTCCAGTCCTCCACACCCAATTTCAGATAACCACTGATGGTCTATCCCCGGCATGCAGGTACAGTGTACAGTAACTGTCTTACATGAATAAATATAAACAAAAGTAAAAAGTAACCCTTAAAAATACAAATATTTCTAAATACAAAAAAATAATGCTAATTACCTGAACTTCTTTCTTATTGGATCCCTCCTCTGTATCAGATTGTTGTTCTTGTTCATTTTCATCACTCTAAAATAGATTATCAATTTATTTTAGAAAAGTAAAGATAATTTTGAAACGGTTAATATTTAAATATATTAAAGCTTTTATAATTTAAAATAATGGGAAAACTTAACAGGAAATGGATCAAAAAGAAAACTGGTTTTTAAGTGGGAATTTTTCTACCCCATTTACAGGAAGCCTGTTTTATCTTCACAGTAAAATCTAATTAGGTTAGCATATATAGTGAAAAAAGACCATCTACCTAACATTCTGATTTAAGAAACACATTCATACTGGGGATGAGGATGCAGGAGGTTTAATGTGAAAACATGATACTCAATTTTATACTGTGATGTTATTGCATGTACTTTAATAGTCAAAACAGATACTATTTAGCTGTCCAAATATAATGAGGCAACGAAAATAGGAAACATTATCTTAAGTAAGAAAAGCTCTATTCTATAAGGTTGTTAAGATCCATATAACAATCCTATTATGTTTAGGTAGTTTAGCTATCTAGCAATTTCTTGGGAATTTATAGCACACCAAATAGAAAACACAAGGCTTGGTAGGCTAAAAGTCTAGACTCTCAGCCAATGGGAGTATTCTATTAGAAGGCTTAAAAACTCAATAAACCTTAAAGGACTGAAAGAAAAGGGATATACACAATCAACGCATCTGGTTCATCCTCACTAAAAAAATACCACAGGCTTTAAGACTAAGTCATCCTATTTCAGACTGGTACAGCTATTTTCAGCTCTGGGAGTTAGGGTAAATTTAATAAAGAAAATTCTGAATCATAGTTACCTCATCCATAAAGTGGGGATAAAAACCTTACAGAACTGGCCTAAGGATTATAGAGGATCTTTATACAACCTATCATGTGGTTTCTAGCAAAAATGGTATTTGAAGTTACTAAGCAAACAGGAGCAATCCATGCTGCTACTACTAACATTATTTATTAACATAAATGTATTAATTCCACAATATGAACTGGTTGTCTTTACGCATTACTGTTTCACAGAAGAACACAGGAACTGAAAATTTAAAAAATGGGGGGGGGGGGGGCTCAGGTCTTGAAAAGTGGTAACTAAGACAAAAAAAAAGGAAACCTAGTAATAACTTGCCTAACCATACACCACCCTTTCTTTGACAGAGCCGTTTCTGTATACTGTTTGATAAAGGTTCAATCACGAGGCTATGGAAAAAAAGAGAAAAAGAAAAGGGGGGGGGGGGGGGGGGCTCAGGTCTTGAAAAGTGGTAACTAAGACAAAAAAAAAGGAAACCTAGTAATAACTTGCCTAACCATACACCACCCTTTCTTTGACAGAGCCGTTTCTGTATACTGTTTGATAAAGGTTCAATCACGAGGCTATGGAAAGGAAAGGATATCTGTGCTGATGGTTGATTAGAACACTATTCAATGCAAGGTCAAATCGAAAAGATGACTATTGCCTATACAGATCTCAGGAACAATCATTATAATGCTAGTTATGTGTATGACTCTAGAAAGTGGAGTTTTGAAGGGAGAGCTGGTCCAAATAAAACTGGGGAAAAATAAATACTGTATAAAAAAGCTTTGCTTATTAAACACCTAATACATATAAGTTATTAAAAAGGTAAGAATTTTTAAGTAGTAAGAGTTACTAAGATGCTAAGACTGATAGGCTTTAGCATTATTATTAAAATATTACTGAGCAATCAATTCAGATCAACCAGACATCACATACTTCCTGATGAAGGAAAAAAACACCCTGCCAAGAGAATACTGAACCAGAATCTGATTATTTCTACACTTCAAATTACCAATTTATAGGAAACACAAAAAAACCACATGAATGTGTTAAACTATACTTTAGGAATATAACCCAGTTCATTAAAAAATAAATGTAAGAAAAAAAGAGATGGAAGGAGTAACTGATTTTTTAAAAGAGACTTGAAAGAAAAAACTAATAATTTATGGTCCTTATTTGGATGCTAATCAAATCAGCAAAAAATAAAATTACAACAGACCATTTATGGCAATAGGAGTCAAAGTGAAAGTGAAAGCAAAGTTGCTCAGTCCTGTCCGACTGTTTGCGACCCTGTGGACTGTAGCTTGCCAGGCTCCTCCATCCATGGGATTCTCCAGGCGAGAATACTAGAGTGGGTTGCCATTTCCTTTTCCAGGGGATCTTCCCAACCCAGGGATCGAACCCCAGTCTCCTTCATTGCAGGAAGGTGCTTAAACCTCTGAGCCACCAGGAAAGCCTAATTGGTAAAGAATCTGTCTGCAATGAAGGAGACTGGGGTTTGATCCCTGGGCTGGGAAGATCCCTTGGAGAAGGAAATGGCAACCCATTCCAGTATTTCTGCCTGGAGAATCCCATGAACGGAGGAGCCTGGCAGGCCACAGTCCATGGAGTCGCAAGAGTTGGACACGACTTAGCGACTAAACCACTACCACAGGCCTGTGTAAATGGACAGATGATATGCCCATGAGGCCAGGTGGACAATTAGGTCTTTCCAGGCAATATGGGTCAGGAAGACATTAAAACTGACTGTCTATTCAATATTAAGGATTTACTGTCAATTTATTTAAAATAAACATGATCATGGTATTATGATCACTCATTAAAAGATAACATTTATGGTTACTTTTAAAAAATAAAATTTTAATATTTTAAAAAGGAGTCCTTATCTCTTGAAAATTCATACTGAAATTTTTACATATATAGTATTACTAAAATTTTCTTCAAATATAAATAATTGGGAGTTGGGAAAGCGGTAGAGATTTAACTTAACAATGAACATCTAGGGTGGGATGATATACTTCTTCATGTTTAAACTTTTCTGCATTTTTTTCCCCCCTGGGGGGAAAAAAAAAAGGCTAAAAAAATAATCCCCGAAAACTAAATTAGTTTTGCCTTTCTGAGGTATATGTTGTATTGAAATAGGATAAATTTCACATTAACTGTGTTATCCCATAGTTCTTCTTTCTCCTGCAAATGAAAAGCAATGTCAGGCAAATAGAGATGAAGAAGAAAAAATTAAAATTTATAAGATTGCAGCCATTATTTTTTTATTCCAATACTGGGACAGTACTCTTGCTTGTAAGTAATGTCAGAAATTTGAGTAGTTGTTTATTCTTAAAAAGAAAAACTCTTTTCATTTAAATAACTAGCTCAAACACATAGTGGTGACCTAAAGAATACATAATCTGAGGCATATAAGAAATTATTATTGTACATTCCTAGAAAGATTAAGCATGTATCAAGTAGTTATATTTTAATAGGTTCTCACATCTTGTGTCCAAAACGAAACTCCTGTAGATCTTCTTTTCTCTCTTGGTCGCCTTCGTTCTCTGATTGATTTAGGTTGTGATTTATCTTCCCCCTCTTTTTCTTCTTCTTTCTTTTCTCCCTCTGTTAAGGATTAAAATTAATCATATGGCAGCAATGCATCTTGAAAGTATTTGCAAAGTAAATATGAAAACAATTCTAAGTCAACCTCTGTGAAAGTTTCTAAAGTTCTCTGCTAAGTCACTTCAGTCGTGTTCGACCCTGTGCGACCCCATAGACGGCAGCCCACCAGGCTCCCCCGTGCCTGGGATTCTCCAGGCAAGAACACTGGAGTGGGTTGCCATTGCCTTCTCCAACGCATAAAAGTGCAAAGTGAAAGTGAAGTCGCTCAGTCGTGTCTGACTCTTAGTGACCCCATGGACTGCAGCCTACCAGGCTCCTCCATCCATGGGATTTTCCAGGCAAGAGTACTGGAGTGAGGTGCCATCAGAAATAATTTTTGCCCCCTCAGTGCTCCTGTAACACCTGGTTTAAACATGTCTGTGTCTCCCATTGGATACACTCTTGAAAATCAAGAATTTTAATTACTTCATTTTTCTAGTGCTTAAACCAAAAATTTTGCTTAAAAGACACATTTAATAATATTTACTGAAGAGAAAATAAATGAATCCTATGAAGAGAATGGGGCCCTAGTTATTAGTGTCTGACAGGAAAATAGTTCTCATGCCCCAACCGTCTGTAACAATGGAGCAGCTAATAGGCACACACATCTATCAGTTTCTACTTCTGCCATTCCCAGTCCTCATGCAGCAGTAGAATCAATGCACCATTCACTGAATTTTCTTTTAGTATCTCAGAGCAAACCTTTTTCCTCCCTCGGGAAAAAATTATCTTTTATTAAAAACAAATCAATGTAAAGCCTTCAAATTTGTTCCCTTCCTGGGATAGTTAAAATATCCTCAGACTAACATACTAGAAGAATATTAGAACCTCTGAATATGCTTTAAAAAGCAGACATATGGAGCAAAGTAATGCTAAAAATGATGGTCAAAAGGCTCCTGTGTCATTAGCAGGCTCCTTATCTCCTGTGAAGAAAAAGCAGCAAAAGAAACTCCAAAATTCTAGTATTAAGAGGGGTTTAATGTTTTCTAGTATTAAGAGGGGTTTAATGTTTTCTAGTATTAAGAGGGGTTTAATGTCTTTTAGAATTAGTTTAGTGCAAAGGCCTCAAACTCCAAAACCAACAGTGGTCATCCAGGTCATATAAGAGTTGCGGTGGGGGGGAGGGGGACTGCTATTTCTCAGCTCTAATCAATTGCTGATGTGAGAATTCAGATCCAGTGTTGCCATATCTTCCAACTTTTCAAAAGAAGACAGAAATTTGAACTTTTATGCAAATATCCCTAATTTAAATGTTGGCTCAAAATTTTTATAATCATTATACAAGCCTCACACTCAGAGGTTTAAAGAACTGAAATATTTCAATGACCAACAAAAGAAGAGCCAGCTTGCAGTTGAAAAAAATTTAATTTTCTGAAGCTTATTCCTACAGGACTACTGATATTATTATGACTAATACTATTTGACTTTGCTTTTAAAATATAAAATACCTACAATTGGAATACTTTTATTTAGCACTCATTTCTTAAAGTAGGAGTTAATTAGAGTTTATATAGGACGTTAATATGCAATAATAGGAAATGCTAATAGCATCAACATGCCAATATACAGCTGAAAAAGAAACCTATTTTTCAAGAAATAAGCATAGAAACAATTTTTTTGGCAAGGACTTCATATATATATGTTAAATAATTTTTGTTTAAAACAATTTCACAATAAACAGTTAAAAGATGTGACCTACATAGTATGCAAGAAATGACTTGAAACATTAATAAACTGTTCTTAGAAATAATCACCCCACCAGTTTTTCTATACCAATTTTTCTACGTTGATCTACATAAAGATTTTTTGAAGTCTTAGGCAATAAAGATACACGTATCAATGACAGATCATACAATTTTCTGTTTTTATTTTCTACTTTTCTCATTCTCAACCATCATATTCTTTCTGGTTAGGTAGAATGAGTCCCAGTTTAGGATGTTGGTTCTTTTCTGTTAAACTATATTAATCAGGAAAAACGAACTCAAAGAATTATCTGAAGGAAACAAAGTGCTTTCAAATTTTCATTCTTACCTCTTTCATTTTCCTTTGTTAATCCTCTGGAGTAAGCAGAAGTTATACCTACAAGACTATTTGGCCTGTTTAACTGACTTGAAGCATAAAGTGAACTGCTCATTGTAGAAAGTAAAGAGGAGGGAGTGGTTGAACTTGAAGTTGATACTGGTCTGTAGCGTTGATAAGTCTGTGAAACGTGAAAATTAACACCCATTTGAAATATTAAACACAGATAAAAACATAAAATATTTAAGTTAATTTTAAAGGAAAAGTAATGTTCTTCTCATGTCAAGATAATTAAGACGTCCAGTTAAAACCCTTATGAGTAATTTGCATGTGGTTTGTTAGTAAATAAACCTCTTGCATTTTGAGAATCACAAGAACTACCC
Source organism: Cephalophus harveyi (assembly GCA_006410635.1). Lineage (NCBI taxonomy): Eukaryota > Metazoa > Chordata > Mammalia > Artiodactyla > Bovidae > Cephalophus > Cephalophus harveyi. The sequence goes on from SJYT01012717.1 coordinate 104,488, forward strand.
ATGCCATAGGACCTAGTTGTGTTGCTGGTATACTATTACCTCATCATATGTTCTGGAGTACTTTTGTTTATATTCATCTTCTCTAGATGTTTCTGATTCCTTCTTTTCTTCCTGCTTTTCTTTATCCTGTTTCTCTTTTTCCTCTTTTTCTTCATTTTCTTGTTCTCTGGTTCGGGTGGAACGACTCCTCCCTATTGTTTTTTCAGCTTCCTGAAGATCAGTCAATGTTACCCCCTGCACACAAAAAAAGATATATTAAAGATTAAATTAAAAATTAAATATTAAATATGAATGTACTAGAAGTCAAATATGCATGTTTAGAACTGGTCTGCAAATTTAAACAGAATTTCTACTTAGCAAGTCACATTCATTCTATGAAGAATCATCATGAGCAAGCACAATAGTATGTACTAAAGAAAGAAAATATATGCAAGAAATTGTCTATTAAAGAAATTAACAAAATAGCACAGGAACCTACCTTATGAATATAAATATTCATAAGAAGTTCAAAGAAAGAAGGAAAAGCCAATATATATACTCTTTATATATTAAAGTTACATGCATTTGAGTTTTTATATATGTAGATGCACAAAGAGAAGATTTCAGTAGGGTGGTAATTTTTGAAGGTAAGTCCCCAAAAGGACAGATTGAATTTCAAGACTTAAAGGTACAAAGACAGAAAAAACATGTTAAGATCCTACATAATACAGTTTAACTTGAAATGTAAGTAATGGTAAGGATCAAATAGTTTAATCTGGACTTTGGAGCCCCTGTACTGCAGGAAAGGGAAGATAGAAAGAGATATAAGAGACAGAATCAGAATGGCAAGGAGGTAAAAAGATGATAATTAGCTGGAGGTGACATTTTTCTCATACCTGCACATCAGCTTTTTGAAATACCTAAACATAAAATGCTTATTTCCCACCCCTTCCCAATACTCAGAATTATTTAATAATTATAAGACATCATATATGATTCATTTTTAACACTGAACAAATACTCTGAATCAGACACTATATTAGGAATAGAAACATAAATACTCAAAGAGATATATAAAGGCATACAAAACATGCCTTAACAGTAGTAGCCATATGTAGTATCAGATGAAATGTAATTAGATAAAATGTAACATTAACAGCATAGCCACATTTAAAAGGCTACAGTAGGATTACTAAAACAACTTTTATATTTTAAGATTCATTCATACTATACACTGAGATCAATATTTGCACAGAAATGTGAAAAGGGGAAACATAATTCTGAGCTTTTATATGTTACACACATTAAATATACCTGTGTTGATCTTCTAGACTGTCTTGCTTGTCTAGATCTTGCTTTTCTTTGGGATTCAGACTCTTCATCTCTAACAGGAGTGAGGTATGATCTACAGTAATAAATAAAAATCGTCAGTTGGAAATACATTACCTGTGAATGTAATCACACATGAATGTACATAAATGAAACATTTAAGTTTAGCATTTTAATGGATTTTAAGAAAGAGTTATCAGAAAATGGTTAGACCCACTCTGAAATTCAACAATGCAGTTTGATAGTTTTTTAGACTGTAACTACTCATATTAACATATATTTTTTAAAGTTTTTCCTATCCACAGTTTTGTTTTCTCAAACTTGTAATATCATTTCTCTTAGCTCCTTTCAACATCATCCTAGATAACATGTGAAGCTATATGGCTAAACTCTAGACTGTCAATGTCTTTTTATGGTAACATCATTGGGACTGAATGCAGCTTTTTAGGATGTGAGATGACTAGTGAAGAAGCACGACTCCCTGCACTCCTGTCATCCTGCACTGACTAAAAATATTATTGGCAGACATCATACTTTTGTTCATACTTAAAGTTCTCTAAAAATTCAAGTGTTGTCATATATGAACTCCTTTAAAATCAGCATGTTACTCCTGGGTCACTGATTTTCTGATACAGAAAATAACATTTGGTACTATCTTTACTAGACTTTATATTTTAAACCTAAGCTTAGCAGGAGCGGCTGAGAGAAGCTACCCTTCGTCCAAGGTCAGGGGCGGTGGCCAAGAGGAGCTACCCCACGTCCAAGGTAAGGAGCAGCAGCTGCTCTTTGCTGGAGAAGCCGGGAAGAGATACCCTGATTCAAGGTAAGAGAAACCTAAGGAAGACAGCAGGTGCTGAGAGGACGTCAGAGGGCAGACGTCAGACTGAAACCACAACCACAGACAACTAGCCAATCTGATCATATGGACCACAGCCTTGTCTAACTCAATGAAACTAAGCCATGCGCTGTGGGGCCACCCAAGACGGACAGGTCATGGTGGAGAGGTCTGATAGAATGTGGTCCGCGGGAGAAGGGAATGGCAAACCACTTCAGTATTCTTGCCTTGAGAACCCCATGAACAGTATGAAAAGGCAAAAAGATAGGACCCTGAAAGATGAACTCCCCAGGTCAGTAGGTGCCCAATATGCTACTGGAGATCAGTGGAGAAATAACTCCAGAAAGAATGAAGGAATGGAGCCAAAGCAAAAACAACACCCAGTTGTGGATGTGCCTGGTGATAGAAGCAAGGTCTGATGCCTTAAAGAGCTATATTGCATAGGAACCTGGAATGTTAGGTCCATGTATCAAGGCCAATTGGAAGTGGTCAAACAGGAGATGGCAAGAGTGAACATCAACATTCTAGGAATCAGTGAACTAAGATGGACTGGAATGGGTGAATTTAACTCAGACGGCCGTTATATCTACTACTGCGGGCAGGAATCCCTCAGAAGAAATGGAGTAGCCATCATAGTCAAGAAAGGAGTCTGAAATGCAGTACTTGGATGCAATCTCAAAAACGACAGGATGATCTCTGTTTGTTTCCAAGGCAAACCATGCAACATCACGGGAATCCAAGTCTATGCCCCAACCAGTAATGCTGAAGAAGCTGAAGTTGAATGATTCTATGAAGACCTACAAGACCTTTTAGAACTAACACCCCAAAAAGATGTCCTTTTCATATAGGGGACTGGAGTAACAGGCAGATTTGGCCTTGGAGTACAGAATGAAGCAGGGCAAAGACTAATAGAGTTTTGCCAAGAGAACGCATTGGTCATAGAAAACATCCTCTTCCAACAACACAAGAGAAGACTCTACA
>SJYT01012717.1:108660-132650 GCA_006410635.1 Cephalophus harveyi
AAGATCATGGCATCTGGTCCCATCACTTCATGGCAAATCGATGGGGAAACAGTGGAAATAGTGACAGACTTTATTTTGGGGGGCTCCCAAATCACTGCAGATGGTGATTGCAACCATGAAATTAAAAGGCGCTTACTCCTTGGAAGCAAAGTTATGACCAACCTAGATAGCATATTCAAAAGCAGAGACATTACTTTGTCAACTAAGGTCTGTCTAGTCAGGGCTATGGTTTTTTCAGTGGTCATGTATGGATGTGAGAGTTGACTATAAAGAAAGCTGAGCACCGAAGAATTGATGCTTTTGAACTGTGATGTTGGAGAAGACTCTTGAGAGGCCCTTGGACTGCAAGGAGATCCAACCAGTTCATCCTAACAGAGATCAGTCCTGGGTGTTCATTGGAAGGACTGATGTTGAAGCTGAAACGTCAATACTTTGGCCACCTGATGCAAAGCACTGACTCACTGGAGAAGACCCTGATGCTGAGAAAAATTGAGGGCTGAAGGGGAAGGGGATGACAGAGGATGAGATGGTTGGATGGCTTCACTGACTCAATGGACATGGGTTTGGGTAAACTCCGGGAGTTGGTGATTGACAGGGAAGCCTGGCGTGCTGCGGTTCTTGGGGTCACAAAGAGTCAGACACGACTGAGGGACTGAACTGAACTGAATTGAAGCCTATGTTCCATCTTGTCAAAGGAATGCACAATTTCAAAAGCATGCTATCTGTGTCAAAAGGTAAATAATGAATTAACGGGTTAAATAAGCAAAGACAAGACAGAACCATTAAGTTTATCAATAAGCTATCATAATGCCTCTATCTCTAAATGCTATTTTTAAAAAATCCTCCTGGGTTAACTTTAGTTTTTTTTTGTCAATTTGTAATTCATTCTGGTCTTCAGCCTTCTTGACATTATTCACATATTCATGAAAAACTTCGGAATTTTCCCTGTTTCAGGCCTTTAAATAAAATCTGTTCTTTTAAAGCTCTAAGTTCAAAGAGTAAAACACATCATCAAACACCTTCGAGTTAATTACAATTTCTTCACAATTTTTTTTTCATACATATGAATGCATCTTTCTCACCATTCAAACTCTTGAATTTTTTGGAATTTGTCTCTCTAAAACTGGACTACAAGATTCATTATTCTTAGGATTCGTCTCCTTAGGTAACTAACCCTAAGATGACAAAGTCACTTCTCACTCAACATCCTAGTTACTTCAGTTTCATCAATTAACTCTTACTTATTGTTAGTTACTTCTAGAGATCTGAATCTTTATGCTTCTACTCTAATTACAGAGAAGCTGTAGAGGGAAGTATGTCAAGAAATTTTCAAGGCGGTGTTTTACTTGAATGAGTCATCCAACAAACACAGAGAAAGATGAAAATCCCTTCTATACTTTGACCTAAATTGTTTTTCTCATCTGCTTTGAGAAAATAACACCCGTGTTCTCTATTCAGCTGAATAAGTACATACCATATAAGTTCCCCCCTCTTAACTGCATATTTTCTATCATATTTTACCTCTAGATTTCTAGAATATCCTGAATGATTTTGTGTTTTTACTATCACAGTAGTATATAGTACTACACTTATCAATAAGATTGTTGTTGTTCAGTCACGAAGCTGAGTCCTACTCTTTGCAACCCCATGGACTGCAGCATCTGAGGCTTCCCTGTCCTTCACTACCTCCTGGAATTTGCTCAAATTCATGTCCATTGAGTTGTTGATGCCGTCCAACCATCTCATCCTTTGTTGTTCCCTTCTCCTGCCCTCAATCTTTCCCAGCAGTAGGGTCTTTTCCAATGAGTCGGCTCTTCGCATCAGGTGGCTAAAGTATTGGAGCTTCAGCTTTAGCATCAGTCCTTCCAATGAATATTCAAGGTTGATTTCCTTTAGGATTGACTGGTTTGATATCTTTGTGTCCAGGGGACTCTTGAGAGTCTTCTCCAGCACAATTCGAAAGCATCAGTTCTTTGGCACTCAGCCTTATGTTCCAACTCTCACATCCGTACATGACTACTGGAAAAACCATAGCTCTGACAACATGGACCTTGGTGGGCAAAGTGATATCTCTGCTTTTTAATATGCTGTCTAGATTTGTCATACCTTTCCTTCTAAGGAACAAGCATCTTTTAATTTCATGGCTGCAATCACCACCCTCAGTGATGCTGGAGCCCAAGAAAATAAAATCTGCCATTGTTTCCACCTTTTCATCTACTTGCCATAAAGTGATGGGATTGAACGCCATGATCTTAGGCCTTTTAATGTTGAGCTTTAAGTCAGTTTTTTCACTCTTCTTTTTCACCATCATCAAGAGGCTCTTTAGTTCCTCTTTGCTTTCTGTCATATCTGAGGTTGTTGATATTTCTCCTGGAAATCCTGATTACAATGTGTGATTTATCCAGCCTAGCATTTCACATGATGTACTCTGCATATAAGTTAAATAAGCAGGGAGACAATAAACAGCCTTGACAAACTCCTTTCTCAATTTTGAACCAGCCTGTTGTTCCATGTCCAGTTCTAACTGTTGCTTCTTGACTGGCATACAGGTTTCTCAGGAGACAGGTAAGGTGGTCTGGTATTCCCATCTTTTTAAGAATTTTCCAGTTTGTTGTAATCCACACAGTCAAAGGCTTTAGTGTAGTCAATGAAGCAGAAGTATACTTTTTTGGAATTCTCTTGCTTTCTCCATGATCCAGTAGATGTTGCCAATTTGATCTCTGGTTCCTCTGCCTTTTCTAAATCCAGCTTGTACATATGTAAGTTCTTAGTTCACATACTGCTAAAGCCTAGCTTGAAAGATCTGGAGCACTGAGCATTAGCTACCTAGCATGTGAAATAAGCACAACTACATGTTAGTTTGAACATTTCTTGGCATGGCCTTTCTTTGGAATTGGAATGAAAACTGACCTTTTCCAGTTCCGGGGCCACTGCTGAGTTTTCCAAATTTGCTGACATACTGAGTACAGCAATTTCACAGCATCATCTTTTAGGATTTGAAACAGCTCAACTGGAATTCCATCACCTCCACTAGCTTTGTTCGTAGTGATGCTTCCTAAGGCCCACTGGACTTTGCATTCAGGATGTCTGGCTCTAGGTGAGTGACCACACCATCAATCGTCATGGTTATCTGGGTAATTAAGACCTGTTTTGTATAGTTCTTCTGTGTATTTATTCTTGCCACCTCTTCTTAGTCTATTCTGCTTCTTTTAGGTCCTTACTGTTTCTGTCCTTAATTGTATGCACTCTTGCATGAAATGTTCTTTTGGTATCTCCAATTTTCTTGAAGAGATATCCAGTCTTTCCCATTCTATTGTCTTCCTCTATTTCTTTGCATTGTTCACTGAAGGCCTTCTTATCTCCCTTGCTGTTTTCTGAAGCTCTGCATTCAGTTGCATATATATTTCCTATTCTCCTTTGCCTTTCTCTTCTCTTCTTTTCACAGTAGTTGTAAGGCCTCCTCAGACAAGCACTTGGCCTTTTTGCATTTTTCTTTGGAATGGTTTTGATCACTGCCTCCTGTACAGTGTTATGAACCTTCACCCGTAGTTATTCAGGCACTCTGTCTATTAAATCTAATCTCTTGAATCTATTTGTCTCCTCCACTGTATAATCATAAGGGATTTGATTTAGGTTATACCTAAATGCCTTAGTGGTTTCCCTACTTTCTTCAATTTCAGCCTGAATTTTGCTATAAAGATCTCACGATCTGAGCCACGGTCAGCTCCAGGTCTTATTTTTACTGACTGTACTAATCAATCTGATTTTGGTACTGACCATCTGGTAATGTCCATGTGTAGAGTCATCTTTTGTGTTGTTGGAAGAGGGTGTTTGCTATGATCAATGCGTTTTCTTGGCAAAGCATGTCAGCCTTTGCCCTGCTTCTTTTTGTTCTCAAAGGCTAAAATTGTCTATTACTCCAGGTATCTCCTGACTTCATACTTTTGCATTTCAATCTCCTATTATGAAAGGACATCTCTATTTGGCGTTAGTCTTAGAAGGTCTTGTAGGTCTTCAGAGAACTGGTCAACTTCAGCTCTTCAGCATCAGTGGTTTGGGGTATAGACTTGGATTACTGTGATGGTGAATGGTTTGCCTTGGAAATGAACTGAGACCATTTTGCTGTTTTTAAGCTACGAGCTACTCTGATTCTTGCCCACAGTAGTAGGGATAATGGTCATGTGAGTTAAATTAGCCCATTCCTGACCATTTTATTTCAGATTCCTAAAATATCGAAGTTCACTCCTGCCATCTCCTGCTTGACCATGTCCAATTTACCTTGATTCATGGACCTAACATTCCAGGTTCCTATGCAAATTTGTTCCTTATAGCATCAGACTTTACTTTCACTACCAGGCACATCCAAAACTATATGTCATTTCAGCTTTGACCCAGTCCTCTTTCTGGAGCTATTTCTCTGCTTTTACCTAGTAGCATATCAAACACCTTCTGACCTGGGGACTCATTTTCAGGTGTCATATTGTTTTTCCTTTTCATGTCGTTCATGAGGTTTTTGAGGCAAGAATATTGGAGTCGTTTGCCATTTCCTTCTCCAGTGGACCATGTTTTGTCCTGACCCAGGGATCGAACACAGGTCTCCTGTATCGCACACATATTCTTAACTATCTGAGCCACCAGGGAAGCTCCATAAATTAGGTACAGTGCATCAAACTGAAGCAATTCACTGAGGAGCTATATTACCAAATCCAGTTTCTATGAAAATATTAGTACAGATTTAAGTTCATAGAATAAAATTGAAAAAAAATTTTTTAACTTAAAAAAAAAAAAAATTGTCCTTCTAAAAGTGGAAGGCAAGGGAATAGTCACTAAATAAAACATTTAGTTTATTACCATTTCCTTTGTTAGACTTTCTCTTAGTTGAAATTTTATATGGCTTCATCTGTACCAATGCACAAATACAGAAATGATTACAGCTAGGAGACTACCTGCCCTCTCTCCCTTCTATGATGCACAAAAGCTTGATATTCAATTTCTATTCTGTCTTCATACTGCCTCTTTGGAGTCTTAAGGTTTTTATTCAGCTACAACAGATACTTTTCTCATTTTTATAAAAACTCCAGTGATTTTCTGGGACAAGAAATAGGATATCAAATAAATATTATTAGAGTTTAAGAAATATTAATTCTGGAACATGATTTTTATATTGTTTGTTCTAGAATTGATTATATAAATGTACAAAATACTATACATGCTAACTCTTCTTTAAGAGAGGGGTAAGCAACATATTAAAAGGTCTGTAAGGTACTGAGGGAAGAAACCTATTTAACCATGTTTAATGCAGCATTGCTCGAGATGATTTATACAGAAAAAAAACTTTTTTTAAATTTTGAGGTGCATCTATTAAGGAGTAATGATCTGAGCCACAGTCAGCTCCCGGTCTTGTTTTGGCTGACTGTATAGAGCTTCTCCATCTTTGGCTACAAAGAATATAATCAATCTGATTTCAGTATTGACGATCTGGTGATGTCCATGTGTTGAGTCTTCTCTTGTGTTGTTGGAAGAGAGTGTTTGCTATGACCAGTGCGTTCTCTTGGCAAAACCCTATTAGCCTTTGCCCTGCTTCATTCTGTACCTTAAAGCCAAATTCGTCTGCTACTCCAGGTGTTCCTTGACTTCCCACTCTTGCATTCCAGTCCCCTATAATGAAAAGGACATTTTTCTTGGGTGTTAGTTCTAGAAAGTCTTGCTGGTTTTCACAGAACTATTAAACTTCAGCTTCTTCATTACTGTTCAGGACATAGACTTGGATTACTGTGATATTGAATGGTTTGCCGTGGAAATGAACAGAGATCATTCTGTCACTTTTGAGATAGCATCCAAGTACTGCATTTTGGATTTTTTTGTTGACTATGACGGCTACTCCATTTCTTCTACAGGATTCTTGCCCACAGTAGTAGACATAATGGTCACCTGAGTTAAATTCACTTATTCCAGTCCAACTTAGTTCACTGATTCCTAGAATGTCGATGTTCACTCTTGCCATCTCCTGTTTGACCACTTCCAATTTGCCTTGATTCATGGACCTAACACTCCAGGTTCCTATGCAATATTGTTCTTTACAGCATCAGATTTACTTCCATCACCAGTCACATCCACAAATCAATATTGTTTTTTGCTTTGGTTCTGCTCCGTCATTCTTTCTGGAGTTATTTCTCCACTGTTCTCCAGTAGCATATTGGGCACCTACTGACCTGGGGAGTTCATCTTTCAGCGTCTTATCTTTCTGCCTTTTCATACTGTTCATGGAGTTCTCAAGGCAAGAATACTGAAGTGGTTTGCCATTCCCTTCTCCAGTGGACCACGTTTTGTCAGAACTCTCCACCATGACCCGTCCATCTCGGGTGGCCCTACTCAGCATGGCTCATAATTTCACTAAGTTAGACAAGGCTGTGGTCCATGTGATCAGATTGGTGATCACCCTGGACAGAAATGATGTGGACCTAACAGAAGCAGAAGATATTAAGAAGAGGTGGCAAGAATACACAGAAGAACTATACAAAAAAAATCTTCATGACCCAGATAAACACGATGGTGTGATCACCAATCTACAGCCAGACATCCTGGAATCTGAAGTCAAGTGTGCCATCGCTACCAACAAAGCTAGTGGAGGTGATGGAATTCTAGTTGAGCTATTTCAAATCCTAAAAGATGATGCGTGCAAGTGCTGCACTTATTATGCCAGCAAATTTGGAAAACTCAGCAACGGCTACAGGACTGGAACAGGTCAGTTTTCATTCCAATCCCACAGAAAGGCAACGCCAAAGCATGCTCAAACTACCGCACAAGTCCACTCATCTTGTACACTAGTAAAGTAATGCTCAAAATCTTCCAAACCAGACTTCAAAAGTATGTAAACCGTGAACTTCCAGATGTTCAATCTGGATTTAGAAAAGGCAGAGGAACCAGAGATCAAATTGCCAACATCTGCTGGATCACTGAAACAGCAAGAGAGTTCCAGAAAAACATCTACTTCTGCTTTGTTGACTACGCCAAAGCCTTTGACTGTGCACATCACAATAAACTGTGGAAAACTGTGAAAGAGATAGGAATACCAGACTACCTGACCTGCCTCTTGAGAAACCTGTATGCAGGTCAGGAAGCAACAGTTAGAACTGGACATGGAACAACAGACTGGTTCCAAATTGTACCAGCCCTAACTGGTACATCAAGGCTGTATATTGTCACCCTGATTATTTAACTTATATGCAGAGTACATCAAGAGAAATGCTGGGCTGGATGAAGCACAAGCTGGAATCAAGATTGCCAGGAGAAATATGAATAACCTCAGATTTGCAGATGACACCACCCTTATGGCAGAAAGTAAAGAAGAACTAAAGAGCCTCTTGATGAAAGTGAAAGAGGAGAGTGAAAACAGCTTAAAACTCAACATTCAGAAAACGAAGATCATGGCATCCAGTCCCATCACTTCATGGCAAATAGATGGGGAAACAGTGGAAACAGTGACAGACTTTATTTTGGAGGGCTCAAAAAAATCACTGCAGATGGTGACTGCAGCCATGAAATTAAAAGACACTTGTGCTTTGGCAGAAAACTTATGACCAACGTAGACAGCATGTTAAAAAGCAGAGACATTATTGCTAACAAAGGGCCGTCTAGTCAAAAGCTATGGTTTTTCCAGTAGTCATGGATGGATGTGAGAGCTGGTCTATAAAGAAAGCTGAGCATCAAAGAATTGATGCTTTTGAACTGTGGTGTTGGAGAAGACTCTCGAGAGTCCTTTGTGCTGTAAGGAGATCCAACTAGCCCATCCTAAAGGAAATCAGTCCTGAATATTCATTGGAAGGACTGATGCTGAAGCTGAAATGCCATTATTTTGGCCACCTGATGTGAGGAAGTGACTCATTGGCAAAGACCATAATGCTGGGAAAGATTGAAGGCGGTAGGAGAAGGGGAAACAGAGGATGAGATGGTTGGATGGCATCGCCGACTCAAAGGACATGAGTTTGAGTAAACTCCGAGGGTTGGTGATGGACAGGGATGCCTGGCGTGCTACAGTCCATGGGGTCACAAAAAGTCGGACACAACTGAGTGACTGAATTGACTGACTGACATCTATTAAATGTATAAAAGTGCTCTGTGAAATATTAGCCTATAAAATATGGTTCAATGGCTATTTTTTTCATCCATTCAACTTATTTATGTACCTATTGGTCCTATGCAATTTATTGCTTTTGTACTTCCACCAGATGAGGAGAAAAAATAACAGAAAGAGATGAAACCAAAATGTGATAGAACATCTAGTTAAACAGAATTTATAGCAGGCTAGACAGGTGTTTGTATTACTTCAACATTTCATGAGCTGCTCTGAAAAGTCAAATGAACATAAAAGGCTAAATTCTGATTTCTACTATATATGGTTAAAGTTTTTCATATTTAGTTTAAAACAGGGAAATTTGCATGCCGTTTTACCCACACTGAAATCAGTACTATCAACTATCACACTCTCTCCCAAGAAGCCTAGATTCTTTTTCAAATTCATGAGCTGCTCTGAAAAGTCAAATGAACATAAAAGGCTAAATTCTGATTTCTACTATATATGGTTAAAGTTTTTCATATTTAGTTTAAAACAGGGAAATTTGCATGCCCTTTTACCCACACTGAAATCAGTACTATCAACTATCACACTCTCTCCCAAGAAGCCTAGATTCTTTTTCAATACTTTCAAGCTGCTATGAAAGTTAATAAACCTATTTATCATATGCAGGTTACGGGCATAAGAATTACTAGCTGGAAGATAGGTAAACTCTGTTCAGTTAAAATTTCCATACAAACATTTGCTCTAAATTAGCATAAAAACCTACCCTATCAATTTGTAATGTACAATATATTTCCTGGGCTGAGACGACATACCCCACGCCTGAGGTCCAAAGAGGAAAAGGAGTATGTCAAGGCTGTATATTGTCACCCTGCTTATTTAACTTATATGCAGAGTACATCATGAGAAACGCTGGGCTGGAAGAAGCACAAGCTGGAATCAAGATTGCTGGGAGAAATATCAAAAACCTCAGATATGCAGATGACACCATCCTAATGGCAGAAAGTGAAGAACTAAAAGGCTCTTGATGAAAGTGAAAGAGGAGAGTGAAAAAGTTGGCTTAAAGCTCAACGTTCAGAAAACAAAGATCATGGCATCTGGTCCCATCACTTCATGGCAAATAGATGGGGAAACAGTGGAAACAGTGTCAGACTATTTTTGGGGGCTCCAAAATCACTGCAGATGGTGACTGCAGCCAAGAAATTAAAAGACACTTACTCCCTGGAAGGAAAGTTATGACCAAACTAGACAGCATATTCAAAAGCAGAGACATTACTTTGCCAACCAAGGTCCGTCTAGTCAAGGCTATGGCTTTTCCAGTGGTCATGTATAGATGTGAGAGCTGGACTGTGAAGAAAGCTGAGCGCCAAAGAATTGATGGTTTTGAACTGTGGTGTCAGAGAAGACCCTTGAGAGTCCCTTGGACTGCAAGGAGATCCAACCAGTCCACTCTAAAAGAGATCAGTCCTGGGTATTCATTCATTGGAAGGACTGATGCTGAGGCTGAAACTCCAGTACTTTGGCCACTTCATGCCAAGAGTTGACTCATGGAAAAGACCGATGCTGGGAGGGATTGGGGGCAGGAGGACAAGGGGATGACAGAGGATGAGATGGCTGGATGGCATCACTGAGTCGATGAAAATGAGTCTGAGTCATCTCTGGGAGTTGGTGATGGACAGGGAGGCCTGGAGTGCTGCGATTTACGGGGTCACGAAGAGTTGGACACAACTGAGTGACTGAACTGAACTGAATATATATCCTATACATTTGATAGTCCCCATCTGATATTTAGTTCCTTTCTCCTTCCCTGAGCTGTCTATACAGAGCAGACCTCTATGAATAGAACATAGAGAAGATAGAAAATTCATGTTTTTAATTCCAAAGAGCTAGTCATCAAAAAAGATGGAAGAATATGCCAAATTTCATTGCTGCCTTAAACATTACTGTATCATACTGTCATACTGGATTTCTTCCTTGTAACTACATAGAGTATGTAATTTTACTTACTAATCGTAGACTGCCTACTATTTTCTGAACAATCCAAAGGTTATTTCTAAATTAAAGACTTTTCCCCCAGTAAAGGCAATTATTCTGTATATTATTTCTTTCCCTAACATTTACTGGCTGAGCCATTTATATTTATTTAAACTGGGAAGATCCCCTGGAGAAGGGAACGGCTACCCACTCCAGTCTTCTTGCTTGGAGAATTCCATGGACAATGGGGTCATGGGGTTGCAGAGAGTTAGACACAACTGAGCAACTGACACCTTTTTTTTGTTTCAATAATATTTATATTTTTGTCCACCAAATTACATCTCTAAAAAGCAATACCAACCCTTGCTTCTCACTCAGCATTTTTCCTTCCAGAGGGAAGATAAGTGGTCAAATGGTAGCTGGCTGAGTCAAGGGAAAATGGTAAAAATGAGTAGTTGTACGAAACCATGGGAATTCATACTACACATATGAAGTTATTGGTAAGGTAGTATTTTGCAGTTTGAAAAGGCTATGGAAAATTAGAAATACTTAAACAATGAAATAATTTTTCATCATGCCCCACCTGTCTGTCTATCTTGCTATTCCCTGAGGCTTGCGGGATCTCAGTTCCTCCAACAGAGACTGAATCCAGGCCATTAGTGAAAGTCAGGATCTTAACCTCTAGGCCACTAGGGAACTCATCTATTTAATGCGAGTTTCTCTCTTCTCCCTGATGCCTCCCCCCTCCAATTAATCAACTGGAAATTTTATAAAAACAGAAAATTCTCACCTAAACCTGATCAATAAAACCAGGAAAACTCAAGAATACTGTGGAACTTAATAGTGTACACAGTAACTTTACATAGTATTTAAAAGTGCGTATGTAAGGGTATATAAAAATGGCATAAATTTATTAACATCTTTTTAAGCCACAGAATATTCAGGGCTTCCCTGGGTGGCTCAGACAGTAACAAATCTGCCTGCAATGCAGAAGATTAGAGTTTAATTACTGGTTGAGAAGATCCCCTGGAGAAGGGAATGGCAACCTCAAATCATCATATATACGGTACAGGGGAAAATTTTCAACCATATACATTTTGAAATAGTATTAACATTTAATTAAAACATAAAACAGGGGAATTCCCTGGAAGTCCAGTGGTGAGGACTCTGAGCTTTCACTGCTGAGGGCCCAGGGTTCAATCCCTGATCAGGGAACTAAGATCTTACAAGCTGAGTGGCCAAAACAAAAAAAGAAGACAAATAGCAAGGTCAAAATTGCAAACAAGTATCTGACATCAAACAAAACACAAACATTAATATTACTGCAAACATCACTGAAACAAGACAAATTTTCTATAATATAGACTAGGAAAAATGTCAATAGACATTTTTTTCCTTATACTATAGGACCTGCTGTGTCTTAACAACATCACTAAATATTTAATTCTTAAAGGATTGGGGACTTTCCTGGTAGTCCAGTGGCTAAAACTCCCTGTTCCCAATCCGAGGGGCTGGGGTTCAAACCCTGGTCAGGGAACTAGATGGAAAAATGTCAATAGACATTTTTTTCCTTATACTATAGGACCTGCTGTGTCTTAACAACATCACTAAATATTTAATTCTTAAAGGATTGGGGACTTTCCTGGTAGTCCAGTGGCTAAAACTCCCTGTTCCCAATCCGAGGGGCTCTGGTTCAAACCCTGGTCAGGGAACTAGATCCCACATGCTGCAACTGAAGATCCTGCATGCCATAACTAATACCTGGCACACTTAGATTAAAAAAAAAACAAAAAAAACTTACAGGATTAATTCTAAAAGGCTGAAACTTAATACTTTTCAACAACATTAAAAAAAAAGCAATCTGAGATTAAGAATCATAATTTACTAGTTCTGAAACTGATGATTTTGGGGAGATAGTCACTGGCTTTAATTGTCACTGGAAAAAAATTTTAAAGTATGGAATGCTAGAAATAGAAAGGATTCTAGAAGTCAAAAATTGTGAATTAAAGACCTGATTTTACAGAAGAAATGCTGACCCACAGAGAACTCTTATTTTAGGATTAAGGCAGACAAGGAGTAAAAAAATCAAGAATTCTTAAACCTTTTCCCCTTTAACTACCTTCCAAAAAAAGCAAAGCCTTTAAATTTATTTTCACTAGAAGAGAATGAATGCCTATGATCCTCTAATTTCTGTTGACTAAGTGGTCTCACTAAAAACACCCCCAAACCTAAAACTTACTAATTTAGAGAAAAATCAAGCAAGCATAAAAATATGATATGACCTGTACTGGTATTCAAATCACAAAGTGCCTGTAGTGCTGTTGAGTTATCATTAAATTTCACCATAAAAATAGAAATGAAATATACTGACAGAAACCAAAGATGCAATGACAGGAAAGAAAAAAAAATTTTTCATCTAAAAAATTTTTCAAAACATTTAACATTTTGTTACTTTCCATATAATCACTACAAATTTACTGTAAAGATGCTACCACTTTTACAGCAAGCCATGCATTTTGCTAGGCATCAGAGACAAAAGATATACAAGACTGTCTATGTATGAATACTATGTGCCAGAAATAAAACCAGATTAATCTGGTTGGTAATTTAGTTACGGAAAATATCAGTTATGTAGCTAATTCTGAAAGAATAAAATATTTAAAGAGGTTACATTTAGTTTCCTAAAATATTCTTTCCCAAGAGGTAAAACCAAATTCAAAGCTAGGGACAATAGGCAATATATATGACAGAAAGAACCCTGCACAGACTCTCCTGTAATCTTGGGCCTAGCCTTAGCTCTCACACTAATCATATAAAAGTGGAAAAGTCACTTAATATCGTTGGGATTCAGTTTTCTTCTGTAAAGGATATTATAAAAGATAATAGTAAGTTCCTTTCCACATCTATGATTCCATACCAATTGGCTGCAACAGGAAGAAGAGAGTAGTGCTCTAAGTATGTTTTAGCACACAAAATAAATTCACAGACTCTCTAAAAAACTTAACAAGTGTCTTCTATGTTCAAATACCAGAATTAAAACTAAGTGAATGTATTAAACATATGTAAAATCATTTGGCTTACACATATGCCTAAGAAGCCATTCTTCAACAAGGGAATTTTAAAATGAAAATGTCAAATATAACAACAACAATAAGGAACCTGTTAAGCATCAAATTTCTTAACAATGAAGTAGAAGGGGGAAACAATGAGAAGAATAAAAAACTTGTCTTTTTCATCTTATATCTATAATTTTTTATTAGTATGATTTGCTTGATATGTGTTTAGAGTACGTATTTAGATCTTCACTACAAAAATTTTTTGAATTCTAACAACCATTAAAACTAAGATGGCTAAGTAAGATAACTGCCTGGCTCAGTGCCTTTAAACAAGAACTGTCAGAGGTGGAATACCAAGCCTAAATGCTAATAATTGTTAATTGTATCAATTTACAGAGTTTTGAGCTGACACAGGTTATCTCACTGTATTTGAGCTGACACAGGTTATCTCACTGTATTCCGCATTGGAGGCAGACGCTTTAACCTCTGAGCCACTAGGGAAGCCCCCTCACTGTATTAACCTACTGAAAAGATGGACATCAACTTTCCAAGATTAAAAAACAGAACAAAACAGGCAATTTACATCACTGGGCAAGATACATCAGCAGTGCTGTTATGACCTGTACACACCTGCGTCTCTCCCTGACCTCTGCAGTGGAGGAGACAGTGCCAGCAGTAGTTGTAGTCAGGGTTGTGGTAGAGGCTGCAGCATTAACAACAGTTGGAGCAACAGGAATGGTCACTGCCGTAGGAACACTGTCCTTTTCCTTTTCAGTACTATCCTCAGCCCACAAACGATTTGAGGTACTATAGCATCATAAGCAGCAACACAAAAAGAGAAAAGGAAAACAGCTAAACAATGAAAGCACTTTCTAGCAGCTGAAAACATGTGACTACAGGGATGGATTTTTTTTTTTTTTTTTTTAAACACAACGTGAGACATCTTTCAACCATGAACGAAAAAGTTCACCCAGAGCTGTCAAAGAGAAATTTACATTTTAAGAAGCTTAATTCAAGGAAAAGTTCTTAAGTCAGGAACTTAATTTTTTTCCCCAGACATATAATTGCCTCTTTTGGAACCAATTTTTGTTTGTAAATAATTTTAACCAGGTCAATGAAAAAATCCAGAGCCCCACAATCTTCTACACAAAAATGCATGCACATACATAAGCACACAGGAGGCCTGAACACAAAATGTATCTGTGACTCACCTGCTTTGTGTGCCTGCTGAGGAAGAACCCGTTGTAATCTTTGTAGTAGTGCTTGTGCTGGAAAGCAGGCTTTTCTGAAGCCCAGCTGCAGAGGTAACTGTTGGTGTTGATGTGGTGCTTGGAACACTAGAACTAATCAAATCATCTTGTCTTCTACCAAAGGAGCAACTAAAGGAAAGAGTCATATCTATATAGGATGTGTCTGTAGGTGTATTCTATAGTCAATGCCTATACATTATACAGATTCACAAGGCTAGGAAAAAAATCTTAAAAACTGTGTTCCTAAATACACCACCGGCTCCAGCACCAAGAGTTGCACCTACAACTTGCTAGAGTCTAGATGATTTCACTAATTTGGTAGTGTATCATTTTACTAAACCCCCACCCACCAACAAGATTTAAAGATGATCTGACAGCTTACGTTTCTGGAACTGCTCTATGTCATACGGACATGCCTGGAAAAACACTTTGGTTTACTCACGGGAAGTTAGGACTAACATCTTTGAAAAAAAATGTTTCGGCAATGGGTCACAGCCTTAGGAATGACCCATGCCTGTATTATATCTGTTGATCTTTTAGTCTTTTTGATTGCTTTTAGCAGAAAAAATAATGCATAGATCTTCTACTCCCTCTCCAATATGATATTACCAACATTCCAATTTACGGCATTTCTACTACTCTGAGTTCTAACACAAGTAAAAACTTTTCAAGTCACCAAATGAGATAAATCAAGTTACTATTTCAAATGCTCCAGTCAATTACATAATTGACTTATATGTAATTATATTCAGAGTTCCTTTTCAATATAATCTAAAAGATACTTCAAAATATTTAATTCAAAAATACATATTAGGAAGGCATAAGTAGGAGCAAATTTTCAACCTGTTGTTAAATATATATTGTGTGTCTTTAAATGAAGTTTTATTTAAACAACAAAAAATATATAAAGGCACATTTTTAATACTAAATTGAGAGCTCCAAACAAGCTGCCTCATATTTTAATAAAAGAATACATGAACGTTACTTAAGAACGATATTATTACCTTTTGTGATAAGTTGATCCTTCATTAATTGAGCTATTCTTTTTAAGATCATCTTCCCATTTTCTTCTTGTATATGAACTACTTGTTCGCAAACTTGAAGAATCTCTGTGGAAAAAAAAATCCTTCAGATTTTGGCAGATAATTTTAAAACAGAGTTAAAGAAGCTGCACATTAATAAACATAGTAGAAGTAGAAACTAGTAAAATCCCTTAGAAAAACACTTTGGAATATTTATTAAGAAATGTAATTCACTGAGATTCCAGTTCTAAAATTCTATACTTAAGGAATAATTCTTCCTATGAGGGGTAATAGAAATGTCTATAGAAGTTTTATTTATGATGACAAAATATTATATAATTTCAGTGTCCATAGTTTGGGCAGGGGGAATGGTGACTTTAATATCAGCAGATCTACTCTACAAATACTATGTATTGATGAAAAACAATGTTTGTTGAATTACACGCTAACATCAGTTCAGTTCAGTTGCTTAGTCATGTCCAACTCTTGGTGACCCCAAGGATTGCATCATGCCAGGCTTCCCTATCCATCACCAATTCCTTTGCTCAAACTCATGTCCTGAATTGGTACTGTCATCCAATCATCTCATTCTTTGTATCCCCTTCTCCTCCTGCCTTCTATCTTTCCCAGCATCAAGGTCTATTCTAAGGAGTCGGTTCTTCACATCAGATGGCCAAAGTATTGGAGCTTTCGCTTTAGCATCAGTCCTTCCAATGAATATTCAGGACTGATTTCCTTTAGGATTACTGACTGAATTGATCTTTGTGCAGTCCAAAGGACTCTCAAGCATCTTCTCCAGCACCACGATTTGAAAGCATCAATTTTCAGCATGCAGCCTTTTTTACTGTCCAACTCTCACAACCATAGATGACTGGAAAAACCATAGCTTTGACTGTATGGACCTTTGTTGGCAGAGTGATGTCTCTGCTTTTTAATATGCTGTCTAGGTTGGTCATAGCTTTTCTTCCAAGAAGCAAGCATCTTTTAATTTCATGGTTGTAGTCACCATCTGCAGTGATTTTGGAGCCCAAAAAATAAAGTCTGTCACTGTTTCCACTGTTTCCCCATCTATTTGCCATGAAATGATGGGACGAGATGCCATGATCTTAGTTTTTGAATGTTGAGAGTTAAGCCAACTTTTTCACTCTCCTCTCCTCTTTTACTTTCAACAAGAGGCTCTTTAGTTCCTCTTTGCTTTCAGCCATAAAGGTGGTGTCATCGGCATATCTGAGGTTACTTGATATTTCTCCTGGCAATCTTGATTCCAGCTTGTGCTTCATCCAGCCTAGCGTTTCAAATGATGTACTCTGCATATAAGTTAAATAAATAAGCAGGGTGACAATACAGAGCCATGACATACTCCTTTCCCAATTTGGAACCAGTCTGTTGTTTCATGTCTAGTTCTAACTGTTGCTTCTTGACCTACATACAGATTTCTCAGGAGGCAGGTCAGGTGGTTCTGGCATTCCCATCTCTTTAAGAATTTTCCACAGTTTGTTGTGATCCACACAGACAAAGGCTTTGGCATAGTCAATAAAGCAGAAGTAGTTGTTTTTCTGGTACTCTCTTGCTTTTTCGATGATCCAATGGATGCTGGCAGTTTGATCTCTGGTTCCTCTGCCTTTTCTAAATCCAGCTTGAACATCTGGAATTTCTCAGTTTACTACTGTTGATGCCTGGTTTGGAGAATTCTGAGCATTTGTTTGCTAGCATGTGAGATGAGTGCAATTGTGCAGTAGTTTGAGCATTCTTTGGCATTGCCTTTCTTTGGGATTGGAATGAAAACTGATCTTTTACAGTCCTGTAGTCACTGCTGAATTTTCCAAATTTTCTGACATAATGAGTGCAGCACTTTAACAGCATCATCTTTTAGGACTTGAAATAGCTCAGCTGGAATTTCATCACCTCTACTAGCTCTGTTCGTAGTGATGCTTCCTAAGGCCCACCTGACTTCAGACTCCAAGAGTGGACATCAACATTTTAGTAATCAGTGAACCAAAATGGACTAGAATGGGCAAATTTAATTCAGATGACGATTTTATCTACTAGGGTGGGCAAGAAACCCTTAGAAAATACGGAGTAGCCCTCATAGTCAACATACTAACATGTAAGACTGCTTATGAGATCTCAGGTGAAAGAAAAAGACACAAACTGAATACTATAACATGACTACAATCGTTATTAAAAAGTTCTCATACTGTATATGTGCTGAAAAGTAAAGAAACAAACTAAAATGTTGTCAGTGATTAAGTAATGGCTTTTTCTCCCTTCCTTCTCCTTTTGCATTATGTTCCAAATATTTAGAAGCATACACTAGTCAGTGACCTCATCTGCCACCACTGTCCTCTCCCTCTGATACAACCGTAATGCCTTTATTTATACTGTTATTTCATGAACATACCAAATTCCGTGCCTCCTCAGATCCACGTACCTGGTGTTATTACTATTAGGAACACCCTCCATTTCTTCCTGGAATCTACATGCCATGTAATAACAATAATCCAACCCTCATATTTTAACTCTCATGCTAGATAGTAAAGATTTCATAGTAAAAAAACAAACAAATAAAGCAAATGACAATGAACCCACCTGTTCTCTTTCTCTTCAATGTCAGATGTACTGGCAAGCCGTCTTGGTATTGTAGGCGCAACATATGCAAGCCTAGTTCCTTTACTATCTTTTTCCTACACAATGGCGAGAAAAAAAGAGTGAAAATAAATCAGTGCGATGATTACAGGTGCTGCTAAAAGTATGGAAAAAGTATGCAACAACGTATAATTACACAGTCATCACAGTTTATTTGATAATATTTCCATCATTCCTAGCTAAACTCTAAAACTGATGTCTATCAATACTCAAGGACTATAAGCACTAAATGACAGCCTGCTCAAATTAATTTTCTTTTCTTTCTCCCTTAATCTAGAATTAGATCATTTTAACATAAGAAAAATTCCTCCCCATTTTAATGACTGTTTCTAAAACTTCTGTAACATATTATTTACTGTAACACAGTATTATAAGACAAAACATCCTTATTTCTTTCAGAGAGAAGAGGTCTCAAATATCTGTCTCTTATACACATCTAGTCCAAAGGACTCTCAAGCATCTTCTCCAGCACCACGATTTGAAAGCATCAATTTTCAGCATGCAGCCTTTTTTACTGTCCAACTCTCACAACCATAGATGACTGGAAAAACCATAGCTTTGACTGTATGGACCTTTGTTGGCAGAGTGATGTCTCTGCTTTTTAATATGCTGTCTAGGTTGGTCATAGCTTTTCTTCCAAGAAGCAAGCATCTTTTAATTTCATGGTTGTAGTCACCATCTGCAGTGATTTTGGAGCCCAAAAAATAAAGTCTGTCACTGTTTCCACTGTTTCCCCATCTATTTGCCATGAAATGATGGGACGAGATGCCATGATCTTAGTTTTTGAATGTTGAGAGTTAAGCCAACTTTTTCACTCTCCTCTCCTCTTTTACTTTCAACAAGAGGCTCTTTAGTTCCTCTTTGCTTTCAGCCATAAAGGTGGTGTCATCGGCATATCTGAGGTTACTTGATATTTCTCCTGGCAATCTTGATTCCAGCTTGTGCTTCATCCAGCCTAGCGTTTCAAATGATGTACTCTGCATATAAGTTAAATAAATAAGCAGGGTGACAATACAGAGCCATGACATACTCCTTTCCCAATTTGGAACCAGTCTGTTGTTTCATGTCTAGTTCTAACTGTTGCTTCTTGACCTACATACAGATTTCTCAGGAGGCAGGTCAGGTGGTTCTGGCATTCCCATCTCTTTAAGAATTTTCCACAGTTTGTTGTGATCCACACAGACAAAGGCTTTGGCATAGTCAATAAAGCAGATGGGATGTATCAGATGAAAAAGTAGGTAAAGAAATTGTAGATATTGGATAAATGCAACCTATGAGTATAATCATAGTCTAGAACAAATGCATTCCTAAATTATGAAAACCTTTCTTAATAAATAAAATTAGCTTATCACTTGATAGATTTTACAGGATTCCTAATTGAGTAGTCTCATAATTTATGTTTTGGGTAAATACATCTGATCTCCCCAATAATTATATTCTACATATATATTGGCTGAAGGTAGGTACATTTGTATTTTCATGTCATTCATTAAGTCAAGTGAATTAAGTTGATATATAGGTATAATAATGATACACAGTAGAGAACCAATTGTTATAGCTCTTATAGAAACCAAATTGTGAAACAGATTACCTTTTCTTTATTATCCAAAGAAGAGGAAAGTCTGGGACTTGAAGCTGAGCGCATGACACCTGCAGTGTCTTTTTCCTTCTGAGCTTCTTTAGATGCTGTGATTTCTGCAAGTGCGCCGTAACTGCCTGTCTTTCTAAGTCCTAACCTCCAAGATGCAGGGGACTCATCTTTTCTCTCTTCTTCTTTGGGAGAAATTTTTGTAGCTGAAGTTGGAAACTGTTTTTATTTTTCAGGAAAAGGAAAAAAAATTGTCAAGACCGATCAGTCCTTAAACTGGAAAGGAGAAGTTTACAGATTAAACGCTTTAAAATTACAGTTAATAGTTTCAGGAGAAACACTTACTAAGCAGGTTAATGTCTTAGTTAAAATGTAAAGATCTAAAACTGAAAAAAGAAATATTACCTGTCGAGATGTTAGGTTTAGGAACACACACTCCACACTTTGTATCACACAGAAAAATTATGATGCAAATAAAGAGAAGAGAAATGAGCACACCATAATGACTTAAAACCATGCATCGTTGAAACCAATATTCACATTAAACTTGTTATGTTGTAACCTAATATAAATCCTTGCACATGGAAAAGCCTCACCATAGATTTTTCACCCTTACTGGGCACAAGAACAATGCCAGTTTTGCGCAAGCCCTGCCTCCACGATGCGGGATCTACTGATTCCACCACAGGCATGATAGGAGCAATGAAATCATACTAAAGCCAATTAAAATAAGACAGGTAAAGAGACACAGATTGAAAGTTTGAAAATATAAAAGGAAGTTATGAGCAAAACAGACTTTTCTCCTTTTTTAAAAGAATTTTATAATAAAGTAAAACCCCAATACTGGGTAACTCTCCAATCTTTAAGAGTCACTGGGAATAAGTTCCAGTTTTAGTATAAGAGCATCCGAAAAAAATCTAACTGAGAAACTTCTTAGGCAGTTAAAGGCACAGAGAGCTGGTAATATTCTAGTATGGAGTGAACTAACTACTACACTTGAATTTTGTTTTTATTCACTTGGTACTAGGGTTAAGAAATTTTAAATACATCAACAAAAGTAATCATCAATATATGTCTAATCATAATATTTAATTCATTAATATTTTAAATATCATAGCCTTAAAAGTACCATTGGATTTTTCTACCAAACATTAAACATGTCAACTAAAAACTATTTTTGTACAAATATTTATTTCATTTCTGTTTTCCAATAGCTCTAAAAACGAAACACCCATAATCTTTAAACTAGTTCACTTCATCAACTGCACTTACAGAGTTTACATATTCAACCACAGTTAAATATAGACGGCTAACACAGCAACTAACTAGTTACTACAAGCACAGGATATGGATAATTAAACAATTAAACAACCCAAAACAACCTTTCTTTCACATTTATAGCTCAGGTGTACCGTAACGGAAAGTTTAAAAGAACTTGTTAAAAGCACCATAATATTGGAGGTCTACTTTCTAGACAAAAAAATCTCTAGTATTTCCAGTAATTAATTCCTATCATCAGGGTTGAAAAGAGACTCAAGACATACAGCATTTCTCAGTTTCCAAAATGTGCACTGAGGCATTCAAGATGCAAGAACAAAATCACACGAGTGCTGTGGAATGTTTTAAAATTTTAAGTGAAGTACAGTGACATCTGTTGGACACAGCACAAACTGCCATTACTAACTTATTTGTAGTAGTAACTACTTAATAAATGAAGTAAAGAAGTATTCCTTTGGGCCAAATGGCACTGTGAAAGAAAATCAGTAAAACACTAAAGTCTCCCTTGGCTGAGAAAGCCCAGGAAGCGCTGTAATATTTTACTCAGTATGATAGGCACTGCAATGATTCCTTACTGATTTCAGAGTTTAATGTCACACTACTTTAGAACACAGGTTGGCAAACTTTTTTTCTATGAAAGATCAGGTTGTAAACTTTAGGCTTTAACTACTCATCTATGCTGTTACAGTACAAACCCAGTCATAGGTAACATAAAGTGAATGAATGAAAGTGGGTGTGTTATAATAAAACTTTATTTAGGGGCAGTGAAGTTAAAATTTGTGTCACAAAATACTTTTTCTTTTAATCTTCCCCTGCCTCTGCTAACCATTTAAAAATATTAAAAGCATTCTAATTTGCAGACTGTACAAAAAACAGGTAGTGGGCCAGGTCTGGCCCACAGACTATGGTTTGCTAATCTTTCTCTGCCCCTAGAACCTTCCCCAAACTAGAAACAAATGTTACTCTTCCATGATAAAACAGTAAATAATATTTGCTGAATGTTAGAACAGAAGCAAACATTTAACAAATGTTCACTTGTGTCAGACCTAAAAGAAGTGCTTCATATGGGTTATCTCATTTAGTCCTGCAACCACCCAATG
Organism: Cephalophus harveyi; assembly: GCA_006410635.1. NCBI lineage: Eukaryota > Metazoa > Chordata > Mammalia > Artiodactyla > Bovidae > Cephalophus > Cephalophus harveyi. The sequence goes on from SJYT01012717.1 coordinate 130,652, forward strand.
AAATAGAACTTTACTATCAATTTTGAGTTGAGAAAAATGAGGCAGTATTATCAAGTTAGAAATTTTGTTGCACTGATAAAACTGATACACCTCCTCTCTATTTCTGGTGTATAAATGAACCTCTTTGAGTAACTCAAGTATACCTATTCCCTGAGATTCTTCTTTTTGTTTTTATAACCAGGACACTATTTTGACTTTCCTATTCTTCGACTACCCCCATTCTTAGTCTTTTTGTTGCTGTTGTTGTAGCAACTTTCCTTGTCATAGCCCTGTAACATAAGCACTCCAACAGTCTGTTCTCATATATCCTATCTTCTCTTTGTATTTTCTTCTGAGTGTTGGGAGTAGGGTCTTCTTTATATCTTCTTGCATTGTATTCAGCTTATTCTCAAATGTGCTATTCTGCAACTCAATCTCACTCCTAATGTCCCAGTCCTGAACTGCTATTTACCTGTAGAATGGACTATAGATAAGGAAAACTGGAAACGGAAACAATGTATAAAGTGTTAACACCTTTATTTCCAAACCAGCTCTTCTTGGTTCCCTATTTCTGTTAAGGGCATCGGTAATCTATTCAATTCCTAAAAAAAAAATTTTGGCCACACCGTGCAGGCATGTGGGATGTGGGATTTTAGTTCCCTGATCAGGGATCAAATCCATGGTCCCTGCAGTGGAAGCAGGGAGTCTTAACCACTGGACTGTGGAGGAAGCCCGAAACCCCTGCATCTGCAACTTGAAAGTCACATTAGACCTCTTCTTTGTCATCTTCCTGCAATTATAAATTGACAAGTCTCTAAACCTCCTTCTTTCCTTTATATCAGACCACTGCCACTCTTCTGATTTATATTCTTTATCATATTGGGAAACTTCAATGACTTTCTAATAAACCTTCTCTCAGTCAGTCTCTCGCTTTCAAATACACCTGTACATTAGTGTCAGAATAATATTCTATAAAGAATATTCTCTCATGACCTTGTTCAAATATCTATGATTCTCTATATCTATCAGATCACAAAAACATTACCATAGGAATGAAAACATTTCACAGTTTGGCTCTCCTTTTCCTGTTTCACTTCATATATGTATCCTATAAATTAAATTTGACAACTCATTTTTCCTGAAAAAATACTCTATATTATCCCTACTTTGATCACATCATTTCTCTTCTCTTTCAACAAACTATACAAACTCTCTTCTCTGTTAGGCTGAAATACTACCCACACATTCTTTAAGATCTATCAAAAATGTTCTAACTCCACTATCTCAAATCAAAAATGATTTCTTCCATTTTAAAACCACTGTTTTATAATTATACGCTTTTATTGGTATACTTCATATACCCACAGCACATAGTCTTTTATTGAATTTTATTATGTTTAATAATTATGTTCAAACAATTATATATATAAACATTGTTAGTTAAACTTAACTGTTAGTTAAAACATTAACAATAAACTTACTGTTAAAATTTTAATATAATATAAAACATACATTATTTAACTTATTAAGTTAAATAATGAAATAAACTTACTATTTAGTTAAATCATAAGATCAAACTAATGGTTTTACAGTTCACATATCCACAAATTATAGGCTTGATCTCATTGCTACGGAAATAGTTCTCCAATTTTAGCTGACAAGTTAACAACTGAAGAGAAGAACTTTAAAAGTGAATACATCTATGTTTCTCTATCAGGACTTATTACAGAATATAAGTGATATTTAATACTGTTTTAGAGCTTTCAGGATTGTCATGTGTATGTGTATCTATTTATATAAGGTTTATGCCCTGGTGGAAGAAGCTAGAGAACTTAAGGCAACTTTGTCTAAAAAACAGAAGTTAAGGAGTGAGTGGGAACCTAAAAATAGAACTCTTAATTACAAAATCTTTCATGATACATTTATAAATTAAAAATTCATCTAAGGAAATTTGTTAGGTGTCTTAAATTACAGGGAAAATCTTAAAACGTTAAAAAAAAAAACCAAAATGCTAAATTAA
>SJYT01012730.1:5229-31944 GCA_006410635.1 Cephalophus harveyi
CCAACCTAGACAGCATATTCAAAAGCAGAGACATTACTTTGCCAACTAAGGTCTGTCTAGTCAAGGCTATGGTTTTTCCTGTGGTCATGTATGGATGTGAGAGTTGGACTGTGAAAAAGGCTGAGTGCCGAAGAATTGACGTTTTTGAACTGTGGTGCTGGAGAAGACTCTTGAGAGTCCCTTGGACTGCAAGGAGATCCAACCAGTCTATTCTGAAGGAGATCAGCCCTGGGATTTCTTTGGAAGGCATGATGCTAAAGCTGAAACTCCAGTACTTTGGCTACCTCATGCGAAGAGTTGACTCATTGGAAAAAACTCTGATGCTGGGAGGGATTGGGGGCAGGAGGAGAAGGGGATGACAGAGGATGAGATGGCTGGGTGGCATCACTGACTTGATGGACGTGAGTCTGAGTGAACTCCGGAAGTTGGTGATGGACAGGGAGGCCTGGTGTGCTGCGATTCATGGGGTCGCAAAGAGTCGGACACGACTGAGCAACTGAACTGAACTGAACTGTGTGATTTGATTAGCTTTGGCTTGGTGTTGGTGGTTTGGAGGGTTAATATTAGGGCTGGGACTTGTGTGCAGGCTCAGTTATAGGTTATGGGTTATGGTTGGTGTTATGTGATGTCCCATGTTGCACACCAGACCATTCACCTCTGACATCCCCATCCTGCCAGCTTCTGCCTGGCCCTCTAGAGACTGCTCACTCCCCAGAGGGCAGAGGTGGTCCCCACTTGGCCTCCCTCCTGCCGTGGCCTATTCATCTATCCTCCTAGAGTCAGGACACTGCTTCCTCCATGAGGCTCCTGGATTCCATCCTTGGAGTTCCCACCTCCCCCCACATCCCCACAAGCTGCATCGACCATCAGGATTTGTCATCTCTAGAGGCCCCAGGAAGATAGACTTCTCCGGATCTCAGAATGGGGCTTTGTGTGCAGATGGGCCACCGCAGAGCTGCCCAGCTTGAGATGAGGTCACTGACTTGTGCAGAATGGGGGTGAGGGGGTGCAGTTTTCATGGGGGAGAAGGCAAGATGAGGGCAGAGACAGAGATGGGCAGGGTGAGACCTGGGACTGACTGACCACAGAACCCACAGTAGGAGCCGGCCCACAACACCTGGGTCTCGGGCTCCAGGCCTGCGGGGTAGTGTCCCCTATTACACCTTCCACACACCCCCACACACCCATCTGATGACAGGGCCACAGGAATCCCAAACCTGGCCTGTGTGGGGCAGGGTACTGTGCTTGTGGAAAGCCAGGGCCGTCACTAGCTGCCTTCCCTCTGGATGTAGCCCCCTCTTCCTGGAGGAGGGAGGAGGGATCCAGGACCCCTGTCCCACTCTTCCCTCTGGTATGACTACCAATGCCCCCCCCCCCATCAACTGGGCATCTCAGGCCCGAGAAAGACACCACAGTGGTGTGGTGACCACAGCAAGTGCCTGCAGTCCACCCCCATCCCACCTCCTGACCTGAGTGTGGCCATCTGAGAAGTGACCCATGAGCCCCCCAACCCAGGCAGCCCGTTTCAGAGGGTAGGTCCTTGTGCCTCGTTCTTGGAAGAGGGTGTCGAGAGAGCAGTGGTGACTGAAGCCTTTGAATCTATGGGCCAGAGAGGTCCTCCCCGAGAGCCCAGGCACCGCTGCAGCAGGACAGATCCATTCCCGCCCTCCTGTACCCCATGGAGTGAGGATAAAGCCCCAGGGACCCCCAGGAAGAGACATGACCCCCAGTGGGCTAGATCACCCACAGACTGGGGCTGAGTGTCCACCTCATTCCCTCAGAGAGAGTGCTGTCTTCACCAGGAGCACCGGACTGGCCCGTGTCCCCACAAACATCCAGCCTCAGGGAACCATCCAGATAGCAATCCCCTTCCGGGGATCCCTGTGCTGGTAGAGCCTGCCTTCAGGAAAGGGGCCAGCTGAAGGGAGGGTGGATGTGCTAGGCACTCACTGACTGTCCCCCTGCCACCCCCACCCCCTTTCCTGCTCCCCGCAGCCTCACCCCCTCATTTGGAAACCCTCCTCTCTAGGCTCCAAGCACCCGCACTTCCCACCTCAACCCCCTCTCTCCAGTTCATTTGGCCCTTTTCTGTGCCAGGTGAAGAGGCGAGTGAACGCCTCACATCAGTGTTTGTAGCAGTGTGGATGGGCTTCCCTGGTCTTCCTGGCTGGGGTCTAGCTGGACACCGAGTGGTTTCCATGGGTGTGGGGCTCAGTACTGCCCAGCAGGGACCAGCTCTGACACTCGCACCTCCACACCCCTCATCCAGCCTCGGGGATGACCCAGGACCCTCCCTCGGCTCCCCTTCCTGCCCACCATTGGTCAGTGTCCTCATTCATGTATTGACAGGTGAGGGTTGCCTCCAAATGCTCCTAAATGCTTCACCCCAACACCTTTCTTGTGGTCAGCCCTGTGTCCTGTTGGGATGCTCCACACTCGCCAGGCCCCTATTGCCATGGCAAGGGCAGACGTCACACCTTGTGCATGCACTGCAGTGCATCCTGCTGTATACACAGGCATGACCCTGCCCCAGGACTTGGGAAACTCAGCCCCATGGGAGATGTGGGTTGACATGACTGTTGGTCAGTTCTGTCCAACTCTTTGCAACCCCATGGACTGCAGCATGCCAGGCCTCCCTGTCCATCATGAACACCTAGAGTTTACTCAAACTCATGTCCATTGAGTTGATGATGCCATCCAACCATCTCATCCTCTGATGTCCCCTTCTCCTCCTGCCTTCAATCTTTGCCAGCATCAGGGTCTTTTCAAATGAGTCTGTTCTTCACATCAGGTGGCCAAACTATTGGAGCTTCAGCTTTAGCATCAGTCCTTCCAATGACTGTTCAGGACTGATCTCCTTTAGAATGGACTTGTTTGATCTCCTTGCAGTCCAAGGGACTCTCAAGAGTCTCCTCCAACACCACAGTTGAAACCGTGACTTCTTTGGTGCTCAGCTTTCTTTATAGTACAACTCTTACATCCATACATGACTACTGGAAAAACTACAGCTTTGACTAAATGGACTTTTGTTGTCAAATTAATGTCTCTGCTTTTTAATATACAGTTTAGGTTGATCATAATTTTTCTTCCAAGGGGCAAGCATCTTTTAATTTCATGGCTGCAATCACTATATGCAGTGATTTTGGAGCCCAAGAAAATAAAGTCTGCTGCTGTTTCCACTGTTTCCGCATCTATTTGCCATGAAGTGATGAGACCAGATGCCATGATCTTAGTTTCCTGAATGTTGAGCTTTAAGTCAACTTTTTCACTCTCCTCTTTCAGTTTCATCAAGAGGCTCTTTAGTTCTTCTTCGCTTTCTGCCATAAGGGTGGATGTCTGCTATTGGCTCACAGGTAAGGGCAGCCAGGTTCTCACTCCTGGGACCCTTTGTCACCCAGCCTGACCATGACCTGGCTTTGTTCCCACCCTGTTGTCCCTCTGTTGGCCTCACTCTGTGAGCAGAGCAGGGCAGTGTAGTCAGTGGTGACAGGCTGAGGCACATGGGCACTGGCTGACCCATTTACACCCACGCTGACCACTCAGAATGGGCAGTGATCCAGGGCTTGTATGGTGTGGGGTCACCTGCCCACAGAGAGGCTAGGCCTCTGCTCCTGACTCCAGAGGTCACCTTCAGTCTGACAAGAGTGCCCTTTTCCTTGGACCTCACTCCAGGCTGGTCTGTGCTGATGGCATGGTGCATGGTAGCATTTCCTGTGTTGCCCACGGGGGCTGGAGGCCAAGTTCGGGCATGTGGTGGCCCCATGTTGCTGTGACAGAGCCCAGTAAACCCTGCACCCTGGGACTCAGGTGGTCCTCTGGGCTGCCACAGCCGAGGAGGCTGGACCCAGCTCCTCACCTCTGTCCTTGCTGAGTTTACTCTGCATCCTTCACCATAACTAACCCCAAGTATAACAGCTTCAGGGACTTCTGGGAGCCTCCAAGAAAAGGGCTTGGAGGGAGGGGAGGTCTTGGGGCCCATCAACCAGAGGGACAAGAGACCCTGGGTGGGTGTTAGCTGAGTCTGTACGACCTCCCAGGAATGAGGCATTCTAGCCCCTGTGCATCACCAAGAGGCCAGCTCCCTCAGTTCCCAGGCTTGGTCCCTGCTCATGAGAAATTCCCTCGGGTGGGTCCTGGTGCTGATTGATTCAGTTTTAGGAATAACATGACTGTCTTCTTGTCTAGCTGTGTAAAGCTCCAAATGGGCCGTCTTAACTCGAGACTGGTTACACACTCACAAAGCGAGCCTCCAGGGCCCCATGTGCTGTGGACACAGGGCTGGCTCACTCTCCAGGAGGCTGCGTCTGTTCACAGAAGCCACCAAGCTGCTCCTCAGATGCCCCAGTCCTGTCACAACTCTTGAGGGCACAGACCCCTGCTCTCTGTCTGCTTCCACTCCTGCTGAGCTGATTTCTGCTTGGTCTTCTCCACTCTGCTGACAGGCTCTTTAACTCTAGGTTTTTCTTTACATGCAGATGGATCCATGACTTGGCTTCTGTAGACTTCTTAGTGAGCACTGACCTGGATAGGACAGAAGCAGGTTGATCTGCAGGCCTGGAGTCCAGGCTTGCCACTGCTCTGTCTTCTTCATGCCCAAGTTCTCACCCCTACCAGCAAGCTTCTTCAGGGCCAATGGGATGGGGGTCTCCATGGCAGGTACAGGGGTCCACGACTGGATGAGGGTGTCCACAGCAGGACTGGAGGGTCTATGGTGGGGGCTGGAGGCCATAGGGCAGGCAGGAAGGCTCCCAGCATTCAGGCAAGTCCACATATCATGGCCATAGGCCCACACGCCATGCACCGTGATATCCGAGAAGGTGCAATGGTTCAAGGACCAGTCCAGCCCATGCAGGTGCTTGACCACTGAGTGGTCAGTGTAGAGTATACACAGGAAGCCCTGGCCATGCTCCCACATACAGTGTGGCCACTGGAATGACCAGGAAGTCAGCCAGCAGGGCCCCCCCCCAACCCCACTAAGTTACAGTAACAAAAGATGCCTCCATGCAGGAAGACAGAACATCACCAGCATGAGTGCTGTCCTGAGGAAGGCAGGCTGGCATCTGGGAACTGGGTGCTAGAGTGGGGTGAATGGGGAGCTCCCAAACACTATGCCCATGTCATGACCCCAGGATCTGTGAATGGAACCTTATTTGACAGTAGGTCTTTACAGGTATAATTGGTTACGGATCTGGGGATTAGGTCATCCTGGATCAGGGCGGCACTAAATTGATGACAGCATCCTTCTGAGAGACACAGACACAAAGGAGACACCAGGTGAAGATGGAGGCAGAGATGAGACAGATCTGGTCACAAGTCCAGGGACACCTGGAGCCCCAGAAGCGGGAAGAGGCAGGAAGGACACTTCCCTGGAGCTTCTGGAGGAAGTGTGGCACTGGGACACCTTGATCTCAGTTGTCTGGTCTCCAGGACTGAGAGAGGATAGGCTTCTGTTGTTTACAGCCTCTGTGTGTGGTCATTTGTCACCACTGCCCCAGGAAGCTCATGCAGTGGTGGGAAGCTCTCTGCCCTGATGTAAAGTCTCCCTCCCACTGAGGCAGCCCTCTGCACCTGTGCTGTTTGCACCAACCATGAGGTTCATGCTGAGCCCTGGCTCCCCTGGCATTTTGTAGGGTGAGGGCATTTTGGAGGGTGAGGGCAGACACCAACATGTGACCAGCCCCAAGCCAAGTGCCAAGTCTCTAGTGAGCTTCCCTGGGGAGACGGGGGTGGGGGTGAATGTCAGGATTCTGCCTTTCATCACTGGGGGAAGAGACACTCTGGACACCCTTGAGTGAGGAGGGGCATGAAGGGTCATGAGTGACCAGCTCAGAGCCCCTCCCACCCATGCCTCCCCATTGCACCCTGTGACCTGTCTCAGCTGTGAGCACCCTAGCCTATGCTGAGCCCTGGAGCCTCCAGCAAGTGCCAAGGTGAGGTGGCCCTGGAGACCCCACCCCTTCCTTCACGTCTGGTAGGTGCGCCACCCCTTCTCCTTGCCACACCAGGAGTGGTTCTGAAGCTGATCTGTGAGTTCAGTTCAGTCGCTAAGTTGTGTCTGACTCTTTGCAACCCCATGGACTGCAGCACACCAGGCTTTCCTGTCCATCACCAGCTCCCGAAGCTTGCTCAAATTCATATCGATTGAGTAGGTGAAGCCATCCAGCCATCTCATCCTCTGACGTCCCCTTCTCCTCCTGCCTTCAATCTTTCCCAGCATCAGGGTCTTTCCCAATGAGTCAGTTCTTCACATCAGATGACCAAACTCTTGGAACTTCAGCTTCAGCATCAGTCCTTCCAATGAATATTCAGGACTGATTTCCTTAGGATTGACTGGTTTGATCTCCTTGCAGTCCAAGGGACTCTCAAGAGTCTCCTCCAACACCACAGTTCAAAAGCATGAATTATTTAGCACTCAGCTTTCTTTATAGTCCAACACTCACATCCATACATGACTACTGGAAAAACCATAGCTTTGAATATATGGACCTTTGTCAGCAAAATAATGTCTCTGCTTTTTAATATACTGTCTAGGTTGGTCATAACTTTTCTTCCAAGGAACAAGCGTCTTTTAATTTCATGGCTGCAGTCACCATCTGCAGTGATTTTTGGAGCCCCCAAAAATAACATCTGTCACTGTTTCCCCATCTATTTCCCATGAAGTGATAGGACTGAATGCCACAATCTTAGTTTCCTGAATGTTGAGTTTTAAGCCAACTTTTTTTCACTCTCCTCTTTCACTTTGATCAAGAGGCACTTTTGTTCTTTTTCACATTCTGCCATAAGGGTGGTGTCATCTGTGTATCTGAGGTTATTGGTATTTCTCCTGGCAATCTTGATTCCAACCTGTGCTTCATCCATCCTGGCATTTCACATGATGTACTCCTCATATAAGTTAAATAAGTAGGGAGACAGCCTTGATGTACTCCTTTCCCAATTTGGAACAAGTCTATTGTTCCCAGACTAACACCCAGAAAACTTGTCCTTTTCACTATAGAGGACTGGAATGCAAAAGTAGGAAGTCAAGAGATACCTGAAGTAACAGGCAAATTTACCCTCAGAGTACAAAATGAAGCAGGGCAAAGGCTAATGGAGTTTTGCCAAGAGAACACACTGGTCTTAGCAAACACCCTCTTCCAAAAACACAAGAGAAGACTCTACACATGAACATCACCAGATGTTCAACACCAAAATCAGATTGATTATATTCTTTGCAGCCAAAAATGGAGAAGCTCTATATAGTCAGCAAAAACAAGACTGGGAGCTGACTGTGGCTCAGATACTAAACCCCTTATTGCAAAATTCAGACTTAAACTGAAGAAAGTAGGGAAAATCACTAGACCATTCAGGTATGACCTAAATCAAATGGATTCAAGGGATTAGATGTGATAGGGTGCCTGAATAACTATGGGTGGAGGTTTGTGACACTGTACAGGAGGCAGTGATCTGTGAGTGGTTCTGGGGTTTTGCAGGCAGAGCCCCTGTTGTCGTGGCCCCGCTTCCCCACAAGAGCATCCAGAGCAGATCTGCTCTGTTGCCTGAATCCCCCGCGCCCACCCAATATCCTCAGGAAAGGTCAGGAGTTCCGTAGCAGTGTCTGCGGGCAGTCTGTATCTGGACCCACGTTCACATCTTCCCTGTAAACAGTGAGAACCTTCCCTGGCCACAGGCCCCCTGCTCACCACCTCCCTATTTGGCCATAGGCTCAGTGCAGGTGTCCAACCAACTGCTCATCTCAGGCTCCTCGTTGTGTTGTCCGAGCTGCTCCAGGCCCTTGGTCAACACCCATGACCCTACCCTGAATAGGGGTTGATGCCAAAATTGGCTCTCTGTGCACCCATGCCAAACAGAAATATGGAGACAGAGTTTTATCAGAAAAATAAAAGTGGCTTTTAATCTTTGCCATGCAAAGGGGAAAACAGAGCCTGCTAGCACCTAAAGAAATGTGTCCTCTGCCCTGGGAGTCAGAGGGGCTCTTATAGTCGGAGTTCCCTGTCCAGGGCATGTGATGAAGATCAAAGTAGTGATGGTCTTGTAGTCTTCTTCTTCCATTATTTCAAAACAGTCACAGTGGGTGTCAGCCAGCCCGGTAATTAGGTCTGGCTATCTGGTAATTCTTTGGCCACCTCATGCGAAGAGTTGACTCATTGGAAAAGACTCTGATGCTGGGAGGGATTGGGGGCAGGAGGAGAAGGGGACAACAGAGGATGAGATGGCTGGATGGTATCACTGACTCGATGGACATGAGTCTGAGTGAACTCCAGGAGTTGGTGATGGACAGGGAGGCCTGGCGTGCTGTGATTCATGGGGTCACAAAGAGTCGGACACAACTGAGCGACTGAACTGAGCTTATCTGGTAATTGGGTCCATTCGTCTCTGTGTTACTGAAATGCTACAGGGGGATGTGGGGGAAGAGGGGGTGGGTATGTATACCAAGGCCAGGATGTAATTCAGGCAGAGTTAGAGGTGATAGCTGGAGAAGGAAATGGCAATCCACTCCAGTATTCTTGCCTGGAGAATCCCATGGACAGAGAAGCCTAGTAGGTTACAGTCCACAGGGTCACAAAGAGTCGGACACGACTGAGCGACTTCACCTTAGAGGTGATAGATGCAGGAGGTAACTGACCTAGTGTCAGGGAGTGATCGGTTAGCTTTGTGAAGGACAGATCTTGTTATACACCCTACAGATTAGTAACAGTTAAAACTAGGAGTGATTAAGTCTTTCAGGTCACTTTGTTTCTTCTCTAGCCTGTTCTCTTTATTCTCCTTATTATCCAGAGAGGAAAAAACCTCATTTCTATTTTTGTTGCAACAGTGTCCTTGCATTAAGGGAAGCACACTGATTGAAACCGCCCGCCCTGGTCAGGCCCTTTAGTAACCATTTGCATGAGTTGTTTAATGACAGGACATCTTGATCAGGAAAATGGAACTAATAAGCCACCACCAACCAGAAAAATTCAGGAAAAGTCGAAAGGAGACACTGCATATCTGTCCACTTCCCATAATCCCTCTCGCTAGCATCCATTTTGGCTGAGCGATGGGTGTGCCAATAGGAAAGACTCTGAATTAGAATGATTGGCCAAAGACAATCCAGAAACTAATCCCATCACCATAAAACCTGAGACTGCGAGCCACGCGGCAGAGCTGTTCTCCTGGTTCCCTTACCCTACTATTATCCACCCGGGTGCCCTTTCCCAATAAAAGCTCTTGCTTTTTCAACACATGTGTCTCCTCGGGCAATTCATTTCTGAGTGTTAGACAAGAGGCCAGTTTTGGGCCCTGAAAGGGGTCCACCTTCCTGCAACACATGCACACAACCCTCCAACCCCCACCTAATGTGGTCCACTGGAGAAGGGAATGACACTTCAGTATTCTTGCCTTGAGAACCCCATGAACAGTACAAAAAGCCAAAATGATAGGATACTGAAAGAGGAACTCCCCAGGTCAGTAAGTGCCCAATATGCTACTGGAGATCAGTGGAGAAATAACTCCAGAAAAAATGAAGGGATGAAGCCAAAGCAAAAGCAATACCCAGCTGTGGATGTGACTGGTGATAGAAGCAAGGTTTGATGCTGTAAAGAGCAATATTGCATAGGAACCTGGAATGTCAGGTCTATGAATCAAGGCAAATTGGAAGTGGTCAAACAAGAGGTGACAAGAGTGAGCGTCAACATTCTAGGAATCAGCGAACTAAAATGGACTGGAATGGGTGAATTTAACTCAGATGACCATTATATCTACTACTGCGGGCAGGAATCCCTCAGAGAAAATGGAGTAGCCAACATGGTCAGCAATAGAGTCTGAAATGCCATACTTGGATGCAATCTCAAAAATGACAGAATGATCTCTGTTCGTCTCCAAGGCAAACCATTCAATATCACAGTTATCCAAGTCTATGCCCCAACCAGTAATGCTGAAGAAGCTGAGGTTGAACGGTTCTACGAAGACCTACAAGCCCTTTTAGAACTAACACCCAAAAAAGATGTCCTTTTCATTATAGGGGACTGGAATGCTAAAGTAGGAAGTCAAGAAACACCTGGAGTAACAGGCAAATTTGGCCTTGGAATGCGGAATGAAGCAGGGCAAAGACTAATAGAGTTTTGCCAAGAAAATGCACTGGTCATAGCAAACACCCTCTTCCAACAACACAAGAGAAGACTCTACACGTGGACATCACCAGATGGTCAACACCGAAATCAGATTGATTATATTCTATGCAGCCAAAGATGGAGAAGCTCTATACAGTCAACAAAAACAAGGCCGGGAGCTGACTGTGGCTCAGATCATGAACTCCTTATTGCCAAATTCAGACTCAAATTGAAGAAAGTAGGGAAAACCACTAGACCATTCAGGTATGACCTAAATCAAATCCCTTATGATTATACAGTGGAAGTGAGGAATAGATTTAAGGGCCTAGATCTGATAGATAGAGTGCCTGAAGAACTATGGAATGAGGTTCGTGACATTGTACGGGAGACAGGGATCAAGACCATCCCCATGGAAAAGAAATGCAAAAAAGCAAAATGGCTGTCTGGGGAGGCCTTACAAATAGCTGTGAAAAGAAGAGAGGCGAAAAGCAAAGGAGAAAAGGAAAGATATAAGCACCTGAATGCAGAGTTCCAAAGAATAGCAAGAAGAGATAAGAAAGCCTTCTTCAGTGATCAATGCAAAGAAATAGAGGAAAACAACAGAATGGGAAAGACTAGAGATCTCTTCAAGAAAATTAGAGATACCAAGGGAACATTTCATGCAAGGATGGGCTCGATAAAGGACAGAAATGGTATGGACCTAACAGAAGCAGAAGATATTAAGAAGAGGTGGCAAGAATACACAGAAGAACTGTACAAAAAAGATCTTCACAACCCCAATAATCATGATGGTGTGATCACTAATCTAGAGCCAGATATCATGGAATGCGAAGTCAAGTGGGCCTTGGAAAGCATCACTACAAACAAAGCTAGTGGAGGTGATGGAAGTCTAGTTGAGCTGTTTCAAATCCCGAAAGATGATGCTGTGAAAGTGCTGCACTCAATATGCCAACAAATTTGGAAAACTCAGCAGTGGCCACAGGACTGGAAAAGGTCAGCTTTCATTCCAATTCCAAAGAAAGGCAATGCAAAAGAATGCTCCAACTACCACACAATTGCACTCATCTCACACACTAGTAAAGTAATGCTCAAAATTCTCCAAGCCAGGCTTCAGCAATATGTGAACCAGAACTCCCTGATGTTCAAGCTGGTTTTAGAAAAGGCAGCAGAACGAGAGGTCAAATTGCAAACATCCACTGGATCATGGAAAAAGCAAGAGAGTTCCAGAAAAACATCTACTTCTGCTTTATNTTCTCCAAGCCAGGCTTCAGCAATATGTGAACCAGAACTCCCTGATGTTCAAGCTGGTTTTAGAAAAGGCAGCAGAACGAGAGGTCAAATTGCAAACATCCACTGGATCATGGAAAAAGCAAGAGAGTTCCAGAAAAACATCTACTTCTGCTTTATAGATTATGCCAAAGCCTGTGATTGTGTGGCTCACAATAACTGTGGAAAATTCTGAGAGAGGTGGGAACACAAGACCACCTGACCTGCCTCTTGAGAAATCTGTATGCAGGTCAGGAAGCAACAGTTAGAACTGGACATGGATGGGATTTCTTTGGAAGAAATGATGCTAAAGCTGAAACTCCAGTACTTTGGCCACCTCATGCGAAGAGTTGACTCATTGGAAAAGACTCTGATGCTTGGAGGGATTGGGGGCAGGAGGAGAAGGAGACGACCAAGGATGAGATGGCTGGGTGGCATCACTGACTCGATGGACGTGAGTCTGAGTGAACTCCGGGAGTTGGTGATGGACAAGGAGGCCTGGCGTGCTGTGATTCATGGGGTAGCAAAGAGTTGGACACGACTAAGCAACTGAACTGAACTGAACTGAACATAAGTCTTAAAGTGACAGAGATAAGAAAGGAAGCTACAAACAAACAAAAACCAGATGGAATCAGCTTAGTCCAAGATGGCAATGGATCTGACCACCAACAGACCCACTCTCATTGTATGTTGATTTAGCTGTATTATAACACGTACTTGTGCCCTGATTGTACATGATGGGCTCAAAAAAGAATGAAAAATAGGTGGCATCCTCTCCTTCAGAAAAGCTCTGCCCCTTCCCCAGTGGACAAATGCACATGCCTCCCCAGCTTTAGCCTCACTCATACTCCCTTTGTCTTTACTCTTTAAAACTGGACCAGTCTGTCTAGGTAGGCGAGAAGTTGATCTGTGAACTTAGTTCCCACTTCTCCATTCTTTGGCCTCTGAGCAAAGCTTGTGCTGTGTTTGTTTTGGTTTTTGTTATTTTCCTACTTGAACCAGAATGGAGAACAGAAACCGCCCCCATTGAGGCAGAGAGCCCCAGCCAGGCTAGGGCCCAAACAGTGCCCATGGGACTTAATTTTGTAATGATCTGTGAGGGGACAACGGTCTCTGCCCTGTGTGGTGGGTGCAGTGCACCTACAGCCACAGCACCGGCTCTGTGGGCAGCATGGCCCCTCCCCCTCAGGCCTAGACCCTGTACTGTCATCCCCCACTTCCCTAGCACCACCTGACAGTCAAAACTCGGTGACACTGACTGCTGGGTGTCCATTAGGGAAGGACACAGAAGCAGCACTTGGAGTGACATCAGTTCAGTTCAGTCGCTCAGTTGTATCCGACTCTTTGTGACCCCATTAATTGCAGCATGCCAGGCCTCCTTGTCCATCACCAACTCCTGGAGTTCACTCAGACTCACATCCGTCGAGTCAGTGATGCCATCCAGCCATCTCATCCTCTGTCATCCCCTTCTCCTCCTGTCCCCAAGCTCTCCCAGCATCACAGTCTTTTCCAATAAGTCAGGTCTGTGCATGAGGTGGCGAAAGTACTGGAGTTTCAGCTTGCTAGTTTGTTTGTTTTATTTTACTTTACAATACTGTATTTATTTTGCCATACATCAACATGAATCTGCCATGGGTGTACACGTGTTCCCAATCCTGAACCCCCCTCCCACCTCTCTCCCCATACCATCTCTCTAGGTCATCCCAGTGCACCAGCCCCATGCATCCTGTATCTTGCGTCGAAACTAGACTGGCGATTCATTTCTTATATAAAATTATACATGTTTCAATGCCATTCTCCCAAATCATCCCACCCTCTCCCTCTTCCACAGAGTCCAAAAGACTGTTCTATACATCTGTGTCTCCTTTGCTATCTCGCATACAGGGTTATCATTACCATCTTTCTAAATTCCATATATATGTGTAAGCATACTTTATTGGTGTTTTCCTTTCTGGCTTACTTCACTCTGTATAATCGGCTTCAGTTTCATCCACCTCATCAGAACTAATTCAAACGTATTCTTTTTAATGGCTGAGTAATACTCCATTGTATATATGTACCACAGCTTTCATATCCATTCATCTGCTGATGGACACCTAGGTTGCTTCCATGTCCTGGCTATTATAAACAGTGCTGCGATGAACATTGGGGTACACGTGTCTCTTTCAATTGTGGTTTCCTCGGTGTGTATGCCCAGCAGTGGGATTGCTGGGTCATAAGGCAGTTCTATTTCCAGTTTTTTAAGGAATATCCACACTGTTTGGAGTTTCAATTTTAGCATAATTCCTTCCAAAGAAATTCCAGGGCTGATCTCCTTCAGAATGGACCGGTTGGATCTCCTTGCAGTCCAGGGAACTCTCAAGAGTCTTCTCCAACACCACAGTTCAAAAGCATCAATTCTTTGGTGCTCAGTTTTCTTTACAGTCCAACTCTCACATCCATATATGACCACTGGAAAAGCCATAACTTTGACTAGACGGACCTTTGTTGGCAAACTGATGTCTCTGCTTTTCAATATGCTATCTAGGTTGGTCATAACTTTTCTTCCAAGGAGTAAGTGTCTCTTAATTTCATGTCTGTAGTCACCATCTGCAGTGACTTTGGAGCCCCAAAAAATGAAGTCTGACAGTGTTTCCACTGTTTCCCCATCTATTTGCTATGAAGTGATGGGACCAGATGCCATGATCTTCATTTTCTGAATATTGAGCTTTAGGCCAACTTTTTCACTCTCCACTTTCACTTACATCAAGAGGCTTTTTAGTTCCTCTTCCCTTTCTGCCATAAGGGTGGTGTCATCTGCATATCTGAGGTTATTGATATTTCTCCCGGCAATCTTGATTCCAGCTTGTGTTTCTTCCAGTCCAGCCTTTCTCATGATGTACTCTGCATATAAGTTAAATAAGCAGAGTGACAATATACCTATTTTCACAGCTATTTGCAAGGCCTCCTCAGACATCCATTTTGCTTTTTTGCATTTCTTTTCCATGGGGATGGTCTTGATCCCTGTCTCCTGTACAATGTCACGAACCTCACTCCATAGTTCATCAGGCACTCTATCTATCAGATCTAGGCCCTTAAATCTATTTCTCACTTCCACTGTATAATCATAAGGGATTTGATTTAAGTCATACCTGAATGGTCTACCGGTTTTCCCTACTTTCTTCAATTTAAGTCTGAATTTGGTAATAAGGAGTTCATGTTCTGAGCCACAGTCAGCTCCTGGTCTTTTTTGTTGACTGTATAGAGCTTCTCCATGTTTGGCTGCAAAGAGTATAATCAATCTGATTTTGCTGTTGACCTTCTGGTGATGTCCATGTGTAGAGTCTTCTCTTGTATTGTTGGAAGAGGGTGTTTGTGATGGCCAGTGCATTTTCTTGGCAAAACTCTATTAGTCTTTGCCCTCCTTCATTCTGCATTCCAAGGCCAAATTTGCCTATTACACCAGGTGTTTCTTGACTTTCTACTTTTGCATTCCAGTCCCCTATAATGAAAAGGACATCTTTTTGGGGTGTTAGTTCTAAAAGGGCTTGTAGGTCTTCATAAAGCCGTTCAACCTCAGCTTCTTCAGCATTACTGGTTGGGGCATAGACTTGGATTACTGTGATACTGAATGGTTTGCCTTGGAGACGAACAGAGATCATTCTGTCATTTTTGAGATTGCATCCAAGTATGGCATTTCAGACTCTATTGCTGACCATGATGGCTACTCCATTTCTTCTGAGGGATTCCTGCCTGCAGTACTAGATATAATGGTCATCTGAGTTAAATTCACCCATTCCAGTCCATTTTAGTTCACTGATTCCTAGAATGTCGACATTCACTCTTGTCACCTCTTGTTTGACCACTTCCAATTTGCCTTGATTCATGGACCTGACATTCCAGATTCCTATGCAATATTGCTCTTTACAGCATCAAACCTTGCTTCTATCACCAGTCACATCCACAGCTGGGTATTCTTTTTGCTTTGGCTTCATCCCTTCATTTTTTCTGGAGTTATTTCTCCACTGATCTCCAGTAGCATACTGGGCACTTACTGACTTGGGGAGTTCCTCTTTCAATATCCTATCATTTTGGCTTTTCGTACTGTTCATGGGGTTCTCAAGGCAAGAATACTGAAGCGGTTTGCCATTCCCTTCTCCAGTGGACCACATTCTGTCAGACCTCTCCACCATGACCCGCCCATCTTGGGTGGCCCCATTGGCGTGGCTTAGTTTCATTGAATTAGACAAGTTTGTGGTCCTAATGTGATTAAATTGACTAGTTTTCTGTGAGTATGGTTTCAGTGTGTCTGCCCTCTGATGCCCTCTTGCAACACCTACTGTCTTATTTGGGTTTCTCAACCTTGGGTGTGGGGTATCTCTTCATGGCTGCTCCAGCAAAGTGCGGCCACTGCTCCTTACCTTGGATGAGGGGTATCTCCTCACTGCTGGCCCTCCTTACGGGCTGTGGATGTACTGTATATTAGGACTTTGCTTTGTGACCAGAAAACAAATGGAGCCACTAGAAGATGATGTGTGCTATGGACTTGAAACCGACGTGCAGGGCAAGAGCTCCACTGGACCTTGACTCAGAAGCTTCTGCATAGGTGATGATCACATCAGTGCTTTCTCACTAAGTCCTCTGGGCCTCCCTTGTGGGCACAGCTGGACCCACACTCCATAGGCTCCCCAAACCAGAACCTGAAGGGCCAGTGCTGACAGGGCCTGTGGCTGAGAATGGCCACTCCACCAATGCTGCTCTTTTCCTCCTCCCCAGGGGCCATGATAGGGATTGCCAGCAGAGTACAAGGCCCAGCTCAGGCCAAGCTCAGTGCACCCCCTCCAGGGGACCCCAGCCCCACCCTGCTTCCTCAGCCCTACCACCTGCCCCTCCCTTTGCCTGCATCTCACCAGCCCACATTCCTCATGTGGATGTCCCTGTACACAAGCTGCCCTGTGTGCTCTTTCCACCCACCCCTGTTTCTCAGTACTGATAGCCTGCACCTTGCATGTTATATGCAGGAAGAGAGTCAAGGGGGAGACTGGTCTGGCCCATCTGCCTTCCAGGGGCCCAGACACCAGACTCAGGGGCTGCTGGGCCTTGAGGTCCAGATTCTTCCACTGCCCACTAGAGCCTGCTCCCTCTGAGATTCAGAAAACTGGAAGACCCACCAAACCAAGCCCATCCCTGGACTCTGCTGCACATCGTTTGTATTTGCTCTCTGGATCCTGAAGACAGACCTGTGTGAAACAAGCTGCAAGTCCCATACTGACGGTGTCCTGTGGAATTTCCATGAGACTGCTTTCTACCAGGACCTGAGCAAATTACTAGTCAGTCCATGCCACCATCACCCCACAAGCAGGCCAAGGGGCTGAGGTTCCAAGAAGCCAAGTAACCCACTCAGAGGTACAGATGTGGGGCCACAGAGTGGGGTCTTTGCCCACTGCCCACCCATGGTGACTGCCCATTCACAGCAGGTCCCACATCTGTCCCCTTCACCCCCTCCCAGAGACCTCTCACACTCAACCCACATTTCGTGAATATGTGGTTATGTGGCAACTGAGACTACTGATAGCATTGCACATGCATGTCATGCTTGGCCATGGGCCACTTTTGTTCTGTAAACCTGTATAAGCTCTATCTGAAAATCCCTTGCAGCCACATTATGACTGTGTTACTACTGTGTCAACCACAAGAGGAGTGAACACAGTGTCTGCTGCTGCAGCATTAGGAGAGAATAAACAAGTCTGGATTTTCTACAGTTCTAGAGTTTTCTTCCAGCTTCCCCACTCACACCTTGCCTACCATGGGTTCAGTGAACAGTGTAAACAGAAACAGAGTTCTGTTTCTGGGATCATCTGGAAGGCTCATCACTCTAAATCAGGGTCAGTCTCATATCACCAAGGCCACTTTCCCAGATTACATTCACTATCTGCTTGTCCACTCCCAGCTCAGACCAGAAAGGACCCCTTGGCCCCAAGTCCCATGACTCTGTCTGTGTGCCCACCCCCTGGAAGGTTTCCAAGAGCTCCTGCTGCCTGGGCCAGGCCATCTGCTCTTTCCTGGGGAGGCCTCTATGGTGTCAAGTTTAAGAAACAAGAGATACCCTTGGGATCTCCCTCACACAGCACAGTGGCCAGCACCTGCCTACTGACCTCTTCACTCTGGATGGGCCAGTTCAGGGGCCCCCAGCATGTCCTGGTTCCCATCTCATCCTAGCACTGCCCACAGGGGAGTCACAGAGCTACTCTGTGCCAACTTCACAGAGAGAACACTTATTCACACATCCCTCCCAGGAGCATGGGGTTCTCATGGGCAGGTACCCCACAACCCATGGGTCTAACATGAACAGGCCTCTCCCAGGACATGGGGCCTATCTGGGCAGACACCTCACAGGGCCTAGCACCCAGGAACTGTGCCCAGAGCCCTCATTGCAGAGCATCCTCTAGTCCACTTCTTAGAGCTGATCCTGAGCACCTTAGAGCAGGACCTGAACTAACAAGCAGCAGCTCCTGGATAGGTTTATGACCCTGGGCTTCACTCTGTGTGGTCTCCTTCCAGCAGGTCTTTTAAAGGCTTCCACAGCACCTGGGCACTGGGCTTCAGTCTCCACTCACCCTCTCCTCTCCCTGACCCATGTATTCCTCTCAAGCCAAAAGGGTCTTCTTGAAATCATCTCTCACTCATGGGCCAGATAAAATGATTAGAAAACAAGCTGGAGCTGCAGCCACATGTCCATCCTGACCCTCAGGACCCACACCTGTTCCTTGGAACCAGACGGCACAGCAAGTTTTCTGAAACCACAAGACTCTGATGGGCAACAATTGACTGACCTGGGTAACCTGACCCAGCCAGCCAGCCCTTCCCAGGTGTGACTGGTTTGAAGTCTTCATAAATACCCCCACGAGGTAGTGAGAGTGCAGGCAGCTTTACCTGATGCCATCTTCTCTACCTTCAGAAGCCTCAGTGACAGGGAGTGAGGGGCCATGGTGTTGTGAGTGATTTTGTCTGCCTGGGGCTCTGCTGGACCTTCTGCAAGATTGTCAGGCTGCCACTTGCTAAGGAAGAGGATGTGTCGCCCATACATGCTTTTGGAAGTCTTCCCAGGCAGAGGTGAGGATGCAAGATAAAAGGCACCAGGAGCAGGACAGGAGGGGTAACTCAGGTAGGGAAATGGAAAGCTTCCAGTAGAGTCCACTGGATCAGGACCTGAAAGATTGTTGCTGAACCATGAAAGATGCTGCATTCTTGGCCTCCAGAGGAGAAGAATTCATTCTGGAGGCCAGTGACAAGGCTTGATCACTCAGTTTTTGTGTAATAAAGTTTTATTAAAGTATAAAAGAGATAGAGAAAGTTTCTGACATAAACATCAGAAGGGGGCAGAAAGAGTACCCTGCTGCTAGTCTTTAGTGGAATGTTATATAGCTACTAGCAGTCTGCTAATGAAAGAAAGGAAATGTCTCAAAACTCAGAGAATGGCAGGCCCCTCACCCACAACAGGCATTTTGAGATAACAGTGGCACTAGGTGAGTCATCCCAGGCCATAAAATGATCGACATGAATCTTGAAGAAAGACAGATTTCCATACGAATATATAATTTCATTAACATAGACTAGGAGAACAATGTATGGATATGACATACTGGTTTGTCAAGTCAGTTCTGAGCCTTTAGGCAGAACCAACTTGAAGACAGAGTCTAGGGTAAATACATAGTACATTAACATAGCTTAAGACAAACATTTCCACAAGAAAAACGCGTTGGTTAGCTCAAGGTTTGAGAAAAGTTAAGTGCCGGGGTCCAGCCCCAATGGATCCAGGGAATTCAAAGTGGGGACGGCGTTGGCGTCTGAGGAATAAATTGCTTAATTAGAGATATGGAGGGAGATTAGAAAGAAATAGTGTAGTAGGAAAATAAGTGGAGAAAAGAGGTTGAATAACTTGGTTTACGTGGAAAACCAATAAAACTCCAAGACAAGGAGTTTGCACCACCTACATAGGCCACAGGTGTCTTTCCGTTCTCCCGAAGGAGAGAAGACACAAAGGCCTCCCTGGGCAGATCTTAGAAGCCCCATCCACGCTCCAGATGGGAATTCAGCCAGAAAAGAAGAGAACAAGAAAAGACCACATGGGGGAAACCAGTCTTTCCAGGAATTGGTCCGTTTCTTTATTTTCCAGGTCCACTTTTATAGTTTTAGTTGTACATAGAGATAAATGTGTTCTCAGCATATCTTTGTTCTTACAAGGGTCTTAACGTTTGTTCACAATATCTTCTAGTCTGGAGACTGATTAACATTTTATGGCCCCACCTTTCTTTCTATTGATAAAGGTTAATCGATCAGAAAACTTGTTTCCCCTTAAGATCTATTTAGTCTTAAGATAGTGGTAAAGTTACATTTTTACATAGCAAGGACACAACGATTTATAACAAAGAAAGAGGAGTACAGTGATCTATAACAAAAGAGAAAATTCATTAACTCAAAAGTCTAGTATTGCTAACATCAAAACTACTATATTTCTTTTTCTACATTCCAATTACATCGATTAACATACTCCCAGGTGCCTAAGGATATGGAGGCCTGGCGGCAATCATTAACTCAGCAATGAAACCCTTCACCAACATGATTTTTATCTTTAGAAAAACCCTATGCTAACTAAGACTTTCAAAATACTCCAAACTCTCTGTGCTGTTTATGGCTGAGAGGTTGTAAACAATCATGTAGTAGTAGCAAGAGTGTGGATAATCCTGTCACACAAGCTAGTCTGCCAGCAGAGAGGTTTTTGGACTGAAACACCCTTATCATGCCCAGGAGAATTATTAACTGGAGTCCTAAGTTAACTCCTTATCAGAGAGAGGTGATGGGGGATAGCTCCCCGTATAATGTCAGAAAAGTAGGTGAAAAGCACAATGCAGTAAGGCAGGCAGACTCTGGTTTTGGGGCAGATGCATGAGCAGATCCAGTGAGGCTCCCTTAAGGCCCGACTCACCTTTGCCTGTTGGGCCCCTTAACCTCATGACCTTTGCCATGGACGGAACTCCTCATGCTGGCTCCCAGCAGTTAAGTTCAGGTGGAACCAGGTGTCATGGCAACACAGAATTTTAAGAGAAACCGCTTTTTAAGTTTGTATGCTGCTGCTGTTAAGTCACTTCAGACATGTCCAACTCTGTGAAACCCCATCAGTTCAGTTCAGTCACTCAGTCGTGTCCGACTATTTGCGACCCCATGAATCGCAGCATGCCAGGCCTCCCTGTTCATCACCATCTCTCAGAGTTCACTCAGACCCATGTCCATCGAGTCAGTGATGCCATCCAGCCATCTCATCCTCGGTCGTCCCCTTCTCCTCCTGCCCCCAATCCCTCCCAGCATCAGAATCTTTTCCAATGAGTCAACTCTTCTCATGAGGTGGCCAAAGTACTGGAGTTTCAGCTTTAGCATCATTCCTTCCAAAGAAATCCCAGGGTTGATCTCCTTCAGAATGGACTGGTTGGATTTCCTTGCAGTCCAAGGGACTCTCAAGAGTCTTCTCCAACACCACAGCTCAAAAGCATCAATTCTTCAGTGCTCAGTCTTCTTCACAGTCCAACTCTCACATCCATACATGACCACAGGAAAAACCATAGCCTTGACTAGACGGACCTTAGTCGGCAAAGTAATGTCTCTGCTTTTGAAAATGCTATCTAGGTTGAACATAACTTTTCTTCCAAGGAGTAAGCGTCTTCTAATTTCATGGATGCAGTCACCATCAGCAGTGATTTTGGAGCCCAAAAAAATAAAATCTGACACTCAATCTGCCAGCAAATTTGGAAAACTCAGCAGTGGCCATAGGACTGGAAAAGGTCAGTTTTCATTCCAATTCCAAAGAAAGACAATCCAAAAGAATGCTCCAACTACCACACAATTGCACTCATCTCACATGCTAGTAAAGTAATGCTCAAAATCTTCCAAACAAACAGTGGAAACAGTGCAACCCCATAGGCAAAAAATATAACACTAGTTTCCTCCTGCTGCTTAAGAGAGAGAGAAAATTTTCTGACACTTGCAGCCTATTTCTTCCATTTGGAGACCCCCAGCCTTCCTGCCTGTTACCTTCTCAGACCATACCACCTGGCCTGTGGGAGCCAACTTGGCAAGCATGCTGTTGCTGGGTTGACTCCAAGCCCTTTTCTCCAGCCTGTGAGTTCTTTGCACAAATTCAGGTGCTTTCCTGGGAAAGGTGGAGGAGTTTCAGGAGCAGCTAGCCTGGGGGTCAGCCAGCGTTTACTTAGAGATGCCTCCTTGTGGTCCCCCAGATTTCCACAGAGGACACTCCTTGGGAAGGGGGTGGAGGAGTAGGTGGGGAGAGGGTGGGAGGGCTGCTGGCTGCATGTAAGTCCCCACCTCTGACTATCTTCAGAATTGTTCATCCTGGTAGCAAGTATCCCGAGTTTTCACCCGTATAACTGGTGTGTTCTTAATTAGTGGTGTAAACAGTGACATTAAATGTCCTCAGTCAGGACAGAGATACTTACTGCACCAGGTGTACTGCTGTAAGAACCTGAGGAGGCATATGCAGCTGGTACCCTAGAGACAGGCTTCAGACTTTACCCCTCAACATGCTTTAACATTTCTCAGGATCCAGCGCTGACTCTAAGGGTTCTGTAATCCAGGCTCCATCTGACTTTAGTGAGGCACACTTCTAGGATCCTACAGAGCAGGGTCTGTGTGGCTGCTCTGTGGCTTCTCTAACAAATGATCACAAGCTGAGTGGGTGAAAACAACAGGAGTTCATCCTCCCCCAGGGCTGAAGACCAGACATCTGAGATCAAGGTGGTGCAGGGCTGAAATTTCTCCAGAGGCTCCAGCGTAGGGTGCTCCCTGCCTTTTCCAGGTTCAGGTGCTCCAGGGGCCCCTTCCCCCCCATCTCTGCCTCCACCTTTAAGAGGCTTCTCCTATGTCCTCTTTTGTCTCTTAGAAGGACATCTGTCAGTGGGATTGAAGGTCACCCTAACCCTATGTGACCTTACCTTGAGATCCTTAACTACATCTACAAAGACCCTTTTCCTAGATACAGCCCTGTTCCTGTGTTCTGGGGGGGCACATCTTTTGGGGCCACCAGTCACTCCATCTCTGTGTATAAAATAACCCTCATTTTAGGAGATCACCACAGGCCCATATAGACTGGCATAGACAGTGGCCGTATGAGTGGGGTCTGGAGAGAATGAGGCCCTTGGAGTCACCTGGAATGGATCAAGGCCTGGATTCACCAGGTGAGGGGAATCACAGGGAGGAGAGAGTCACTGTCTTGTTTCAGCTTCAGAAAGACCACGTTGGAGTGGGATGTGAGATGCACCTTGAGGGCAGGGAGCTTCATCAGGGCATGATGGAGGGGTGGTTAGGCTTGGATGGGGGCTGTGGGTATAGAGGGTAATTAGTGTAGGGAGTGGACATAGGCTCTGGGGGAGGAGCTCACAGTCACTGGGCACAAGGAAGTGGGAGCCTGGGAGGGCCCCGAGCTACTGAAATGAACTTGGGTCCACGTTCCTGAGTGCAGTAAGGCTAGTCTCTGACACTAGTTATGGTGAAGGAAAGAACAGCATTAACTGTAAAAGCACCAGTACATGGAGGACAGGTGGCTTGTGCTCTAAACCCTGAACTCTGAAGGGTTTCAGCAAAGCAATTGTACACGCCACATGAGGGAGGGGGTCACAGGGCATGTGATTAGCTGGTGCACAGTTCTCTGCTTGATGAGGTAACAGGTGGTTAACCTCACAAATTTCCAGGCAGTAGTAGCTCTGGGGTCTTTGTGTTCATGCTCATTGAGTAGTTAACTTCTTCCACTGGATGGGGGTTTAGCATCTGTAAAACAACTCAGGGAGTTTACATCAGATACCTTTACCTCTGTACTTCAGAGAGGAGCTACAGCAGAGGATATGGGGTGGGGTCTGTCCTGGGAAGACCCCATAGGCTTCTGCTGGTTACACAAGTTGTCTGGGCTCAGCAGCTAGGGAAGGTGGGGCTGCTTCCTGGGCATGGGGAGCAGTAGTCCTCCAAGGGGCCTATTAGTTCCTAAGTGAGATGGGAGGCAGTGGATGAACAGATGCATCTGGCCTGGGGGAGGGATCCAGGCTGGAAATGTCACTGGAATCATCACTGGGAGGAAGAGGAAAGGCCAGGTGGTGGCAGGGGCTGGTTGGTCACAGCATCTACATGCAGGTGACTGTAGTCCTGACAGGAGCAACTTGGAGCCAGAAGACAAGGCTGTCCAGGGCTCAGCTTCATTCTCTAGTTCTTTGCTTATCTGTAACTTCCCACTCCTAAAGCAAGGAGCCTGGCTCCCACCATCTACCATTTATCAGTTCATTTCTCCTCTTTCAGATTACATATACAGTGGTTTCAGAATTGTACCACACCCTGGAAAGAACTCCATAAAATAGTCTGTTTATGTACAGTCTATTTCATCCATTTCCAAAGTTAACTTAGGTCAGCATATTTTGTCCCATCTCTTAGAGTGAGCTTTTTTTTCCCCATGAATTTCTAATATGGTTAGATTCTGTCACACTGTGTATTCCATCTTGCAACACTCCTACACTCCAAATAACTAAACTTGAAGAGATGATGTTTGATCCCTTGGGCTATACAAATCAATGAGCATAGATAGATGCATAGTGACAGTATCACATCCTGAAGTATCACAGAATACTTCACCCCCCTTCAGCAGATGATCTGTTTATCATCTATGTAGCTTTGCTTTTCCTCGAATGTCATAAATGGGGTCATACTGTGTGGTCTGCCTTTTCAGACTGAATTCTTTCACTTAGCAATATGCATGTGAAATTTAACGATATATTTCAAGGGTTGATGGCTTACTTCTTTCTACTGTTGAGTAATATTCCATTGCATGTGTATGAGAAGAAAAGCAATTTTCACTCTGCCTTTCTAGGTTTCTGGCCCCCATGACTGAAAAGTTGTTGTTGAATCACGATGCCGGGATTCTTGGCCCCCAGAGGAGAAGAATTCAATCCAGGGCCAGAGATGAGGCTTGATCGCTCAGAGCTTTTGTGTAATAAAGTTTTATTAAAGTATAAAGGAGATAGGGAAAGCTTCTGACATAGGCATCAGAAGGGGACAGAAAGAGTACCCGCTTGTTAGTGTTAGCAATGAAGTTATATACTCTCCAATGAATCCAAAGAGTGTCTGGAGGTTGTAAAGACCTCACTACACCTACTCCCATAGTTTACATTTTAAGATAGCAGAATTAGCCAGAAGGTTTAATCCAGAGGCTGTCCTCAGGCAGAATATATTATTGTTGTATAATCCTAAGGAATGTAGAGAAGAAAAAATGTTTGTCCTTTCTTCCTCCTTGAGAATTCCAGACCCCTCTCTCCTTGGGGACCCCTAGACTTCTTATCAACCTGTCTAGGAAATGACTCTCTCATGACCCTCTGTAATAAAAGACAGATTGCCAGGAGAAAAACAGAAGCTTAGTAACATGTATACCTCCTCTATTCTTCCCTGGTGGCTTAGTGGTAAAGAATCCACCTGCAATGCAAGAGACACAAGTTCAGTCCCTGAGTGAGGAAGATCATCTGGAGAAGGAAATGGCAACCCACTCCAGTATTCTTGTCTAGGATATGCCACAGACAGAGGAGCCTGGCAGGCTGCAATATATGGGGATGCAAAAGAATCTGACATGACTTGAGGACTAAAACAACAGCAAATACCTGCTGTATACAGGGGAGATACCGAGGAAAAGTGAGTTACTCCCTGAATTGTCAAAAACCATCACCTTAAATACTCAGCTAAAAATAGAAGAAAGACCTTGGGGAAGTGGGAAAGCCAGCTATGGCATGTTATCACGCAAAGCATAAAGAAGTATATGACTGATTGCAGATTTAAGCCAGGACCTCTCCACACAGGTGTTTTAATTATCCTTCTGGTGCAAAGAAGGGGACACCCCTTAAATATGGAGATTTATTTGCTTAAATGTCCTTCACAAAAGGGAAATGGCTGCTTAGTTTTCTGAAATTTTTTTGATGCTGACTTAAATATTCTACACCAGAAAGGCATATTTTGGGGAGGCATATTCTACTTACCCTGACATGGATCTATCCCAATTTGCTTATGCATTCATCTATTGAAGGATATCCTGATTTCTTCAAGTTTTTAGTATTTTGAGTAGTGCTGCTCTGCATATGTCTGTCTTTGTTTATATTTGGGCATGGATTTTCAAAGCAGTTTTCTAATAATGGAAGCATGATTGTTGGATCCCAAGGGGAGGCTTGTTTAACTTTGGAGAAAACTGCCCAACTGTGTTACAACAAAGTGACTGTACCTGCGTCCCACCAGCAGTAAACAAGCATGTCACAGTCAGCAGTGATTCCAGCCACCATGGATGGTAAGCTGGTAAGTCCTGAGGGAACTCAGGAAGGAAAGAATACCTGCCATATAGCAGCTATCAGACTGCAGCCACTCCCTAAGGTGAGCCCTGAGGAAACTCAGGATGTGAAAACAGGATATTGGCTGAGGTGTATATCAAAGGGGTGGATTCAATGAACCCAGACTCTTGCATCCTCCCACATGTAGAAAAGCACTAAATTCCTTAACTTGGGATATCTGACTGTCCTTAATTAACAGCAGTCTTTTGATGTTCAGACTACTTGCCCTTTGTTTCAAGTCTCCTATATAGCCTGGCTCTTCCTCTCACCTCCTCAGAGCAGTCTCTCAGGGTTACTTGAAATGCTGCCTTCCAGGCTTGAAATCCTAAGAAATCCAACCAAATAAAATATAACCTCAACTTTTAGGCTGTGAATACTTTAAGTCCACAAATACATCCAGTAATTGACCAATTTCAGGGTCATCTTTTACTGACTGCTTTTTTTTTTCTATATCAGTCAATGTTGCTATATTATAATGGGTGTTATAAACAGCAAAAATAATTTTCTCATAGTTGGAAGCTCTATATCAGGGAGCCAGGCATCATTGGGTTCTGCTGAGATGTCTCATGCTGGCTTGCAAATATATATTGTCACTGTGTTCTCACATGGCCTTTCTTTGTGTCCTTGTGTGGCCTCTAAAATAGTTGCTGAAAATCATTTTGAAGTATACAATGTGGCAAATCTGAAAATCAAACCATTCCCAGGGCTTTTATATTTGCACTTTTAGTTTGTATGTTTACTTTTTACTAACAGTCTAAAGTCTGTATGATTATTTGTGTGGTCACTGAAGTCTGTGCTTGCCTAGTTAATTGAGTGGTCAGCTAATGATGGGACAGAGATTTCCTCAAGTGACTTGAAACAATAACTATCCTAGCCTTTGTTAGCATCTTGTTGGGTGTGTTGGAACATGTTTTTAGGACTTTGGCAGCCAATTTACAACTATCAGTTCAGTTCAGTCGCTCAGTCGTGTC